>VWZT01001890.1:689587-712543 GCA_013397055.1 Pachycephala philippinensis | reverse complement strand
GGGCAGCACACCGGCACGGGGCGGGCAGCACACCGAAACGGGGCGGGCAGGGAACGGAGCGGCCAGCACACCGGCACGGGGCTCGCAGCACACCGGCACGGGGCTGCCAGGGAACGGGGCCGGGGGGTTCCCTCTGCCCCTCCATAGTGCTGAAAACACACCTGGTGTGTTCCCCGTAGCTGTGACAGGGCTCAGAACTGCTTCGGGACTGACGCTGTTTGGAGGATGCAGAGCTCTCCATCAGCTCATATTTACAAATTCCACGGGAGGATCTAACACAGTTTTCTGAGCGAGGCTGCTTTGTTCAAAGAGAAATAAGACAAAAGCACCCTGTTAACCCCAGAGTTAGTCCATATTAGTCTTTACAGCTGTCTCATCATGGGGTGGGTGATCCCACAGGACAGGTGAACTCACAAAATGTACAGGAACCCTCTTCCCAATTGAGGAACAGAGATCAGCAGAGGTATCTGCAAAACACAGGCACCAAATCACACCACCTTTAGATATATGGGTTCAGTTTTAGGAGTGGAAAAAGTTACCAGTGCGCATTGTTCAATGACAGTGACTGGAAAAAGACAGCCCGCACTCAGCCGAGACCTACTAAGTCCCGCTAAATCCACATCACAATTGGATTAAACTAACTGTAATAAGAATTAAGTACATTGCCTCACCCTTCACTAACAACTAAAAATAGAACACAGGTAAGATGCCAGACAAATTCCTAGTTTAAACAAGAAATATGCAAGATAGCAAGGAATTGGTGCAGGCAGACCTAGGCTGCACACAAGGAAAACAGGAGCAATCCTACAGTGAATTATCTGTATTATCCCAGCATCCTTGCAGGGCTATATCCTTGCAGAGTGGGATATGTGCATGGAAATGGGATAGCTACTGCAGGGGTTTTACCTTCAGTGCAGAAGCAGAACAGCCACAGCAAGAGCTTTTCCACCACCCAGACTCTGCAGGTCAGGAACAAATGGTTCATCTCACTGTCCTGCCTTGGAATGCTCCAAAGATGATATATCATGTGTTATCAACCTTATCTGGACCACCCTGCCCCCTCTTTCATCTCTAGTGTCCTCAGTCTGTTTTCTCAAGATCAGCCTCAGTATTAGTTTCTTGCCAGTTACCACAACCATCTGGAACTCATTTCTGTCTCCTTAAGACTCTTGTTTTGCTGTCAGGGGATGTAACCAAACACTGACACGTGCAGAATCTTTCTACTCAGAATATTTTTGCCTCACCTGTGTGAACTATGCTCCCTCCAATCCACCTTTTCCAAATCCCAGCAAATATATATGAATCATGACACAATTAACACAGTAACAAAGCACCATTCTTAGCCAGGCATTGCTGTAAGTCGAGTTGTGCAACACCTGGAAAACACACCTATCCATGGTAATTTATGGCTCCTAGGCTAGCTGAAGGATCTGCTCAGCTTTCATAAAACAGAATCCGTGTGACAAACCCCCACCCCACAGAAAGTGGGGGTCGTCCCACAGAGGCTGAGGTCTTGTGCAGCCCTGCTGTTCCTGCTGTGCTGTGTGGCCCGTGATACCCCAAACCCTGGACAGAGCCATGACTTGTGGCACACTAGCCAGACTGAGGGAAGAGGAAAACATCCAACTTCCTTATAATAATCAAAACACCTTAATCCATTGTCTACCTGTGAGGATATTAGAATTTAATTTTATCAACGTTCACGGTTGCAATTTATGAGATTTTGCCAGCATAAACAGCAAACCATTCCTGTGCTGGACCCCTGGGCATACAAAAGCCAATGTGGGTTTTAACCAGCTTAGTCCAATTAAAGGACCCTAATGCAACTCTTTTAAGGCCCTGATTTGTTAGGCTTGACTACATTTCCAAAGGAGCACAATTGGGTGGATTTGTTATCTAAAGCATAAGCTCCAAGTCCTTAGTCATCCTTGCTAAAGCCTTCCCCAAACTTGTCATGGTTTGTGCTACCTCCGCATCGCTGCTGTCCAACGTCACCATAATCTGCTCTTTAACATAGTATTAAAACTAGAGCCAAAGGACACAGCTGCTTTCCTTGGTGTAACACTCATTATGAGAGATTTAAGGACAGCGTAACAGCAAGGCTTCTATTCTCAGCCCAGAGCAGGAACCTTCGCAAGCCGGAAATGCATGCCATAGAAATGGGGCAGCAGTGGGCAAGCTGGATTAGGGGAAAAAAGAGAAAGTAGGTCTGGAGTACTCAGCAGAACCTTCCTGCCCACTTATTCTATACTTTCCTGCACACTTGTCACAAAACAATCCTATACATCTTCCTACAAAAAGTTCAGAGAGAACCATGCACCAAAGTACCTCAGCAAAAGCCTGCTTTTCATTCAAAGAACAATGTACACTTGCATGAGTTTCACAATCTTTCTTCACATAGGGCTTAAAATAATCCTAATACCGCAGACTGGATACTGGAGACGTGTGACAGGCCGGCAAATATCAGTGGTACGAATAAAGCCATTCCTATCTCCTGTCACGTGCACGCTGTGGCTGCCCCAGAGGACAGAGCCTCACCTTCCCTCCTCAGCATCCTGGAACCACTGGGCACAAATCTATTATACAGAATTGAACAATGGAAGCCAACAGCATCAAAGTCATTATTTTTTTCCCAACTTTGTCCTCCAAGGGTCATTAGGCACAACCATGCACAAAGGAGTCCATACTAACAGTGGCTGCTGGCTTGGAAAGTTGAGTTAGTATAGAAAAACCTTCCAGTTCCACTCAAAAACTGTGCCAAACCTGACTGCTTCCATACACTCTCCTGTTTTCTGTCACTGCTGAAAAGTGCCAGGAATATTTTTAAAAACTTCAAGTTTTGGAATTTCAAGCCTCCAGACTCACAGGCCAATTCTGTACACTGAAATATTCAAATACAATCTGATGCTGTAAGCTCAAGGGTTCCCCGGAGTTCAGTCTCTAACTGGAAATTGGCTCTCTCCTGCTGCCCTGAACAGGCACTGTCCCCACTCTCCCATCAGCCCACTAGATGTCCCTTCTGCACTGCCAAAGCCACCAAAGGCCCCCGTGTGAAAACGGGAGAGCTGGAAAGAAACGAGTGCTACAGCAGCACCGGGGAACCAGAGTAACTGGACACATCCTGAACTGCTGTGGGACTGTGCCAGCAGCACCCTGGATGCTGCAAGACCTATTGCAACACCCCCACAGCGGAGCAGCCAAGGCAGAGTTCGGGCTGTGAGCCAAAACTTTAAAGTTGCTATTAAAACCTGGCAAAATCACACAAAATTTCCAGTCTTGCGACATCCTGATCGCATTTTTTAGACACAATAAATCTAGTTTCCTATCATTGCTAATCAGAAGTGCTGGCAAGCAAATCATGCTGCCTGATAAACGACAGAGTCCTGAGCCTGTGACACTGGTCAGTCCCAGGCAATGGCAGTGGAAAACGTGGGCTGACAAGGCAGAGCAGGAGGGCTGCTGTCTGGGCACTGGCACGGGTGGGCAGAGTTCTGGCACAGCCTCACTTTCCTGGAGCAGGATCATTGATTTCAGATAAAATGGCAGTGCTGAGGAAGAGGAGGGGGGCAGTCCAGCAGGACAAGGGCAGAATGAACATGTTTGCCTGAGGTCTAAAATCACCTTCTCTGCCTTGCAGCATTGGCTGCTTGTTCAGAGACCTTCATGACACGCCTCATCCCAAAAAAAGAGCAAATTGTAAGGACCATAACAAAGATACTCAGCATGTGTACAGCACCTCTGTCTTCCTCTCCAACGGATAAACCATTCAAACACACAGATGAGGCTGTGGTAAAGACAGGGCCACACTCCTGCAAAGTTATCTCTCGAGGAAGTCTCAGAAGTCAGGCTCTGACCATGGATGTACCCTTTGATCTACATGAGACCCTGCTGGACTGCTGCAGGTCAACTTCATGCCCTTTGATCCTCTTCCCCTGCTTACAGCTGCCTGGTGGAGGTGAATCCCTTCCAAGGGGCCTCTCTGGCAGATGGGAAGATGAGAATGTCGATCACCTAACAAGAGGCAGCCAAAACGGTGTAAAAAGGGTCTCAGGCAAGATTTTCTGCAGTAAAATGTTATAGCAGGAAGGATGTGCCCAATACATTGCCAGGACTGGAGGGTGGTTTGAAGGCGTGTTGAGTATTGAGAGCCCTTTTTGCTGCCGTTTTTGTCACAAACTGATCCAGCACGTTTGTAAATAGCCGCTTTGCAGCGGGGCTCAGCGGGGGCTCTGGTGCTGCTGGAAGGCAGGTCTGTGCTCCCAGCCCCAAGCAGCCTGCAAAGGTTGGATTAGCAGTGTTTGCTGCAGAGCTCCACATTGCCAGAGCCCTGGAGCCAGGCTGGGCTTCAGGGGAACACCAAAGGAGCCGACACTCAGAGCCAGAGGGAGGGAGGCTGCCCTGCAGCACGGCCTGGCTGAAGGAACCTCCTCATGCTGAAGTTTGTATTCTGTGAAGGCCAAACAGGGGAGTGGGAGGATGGGGAATTTTGGATCTGGAAAACAAACACATGCAGCTGCACCGTGTGAGCTGTGAGCTCTGAAGATGAGTGTAGCCTCAAAGTCCTGTCTGACATCTATCTCTGCCATGGAAATTACACCTTTGAATTACGCATAAAATCAGCAAGCTCTGCCTCATTTTCCTTCCAGCTGCAATCTCTGCTTCCCCTCACAGACTTCACACACAGTCTGCTCAGTAATGAGGCCTCTGGGAAAACCGGACACTGTCACCACAGTAGGTGGCAGAAAGTAAAATGGATGCAGACCATGAATGTGCCAGATGCTGAGGAATGAGTAAGGTTCTCCAAGATGCCAAAGATCTGGGGCTCACTTTTGTGTATTTGCACCTTAATGAACACTAAACGCTTCTATTAGCTCCAAATCTAATCCAGGTAACTAAAGACAGATTTGTCAGTATGAAGGCAAGGGACAACTGTACAGGAACAGTCCCACATTCAGTTTCCTGACTCAGAGGTGGGGATATTCTCCAGTGCTTTCAGGATTTTGGGCTGCCACACTCCTGCCTTTCTAGGCGTTGCACACCAATATTAGCATTATTACTTCACGGATTGAAGCTCCCACCTGAGTCAATTGTTTCTACTTCACAAATGCCCCAGAACAATGGCCCTGCCTAAGGTGGGTGTGCACAAGTTGCTGGATCTGCTCTCTCTTGGATGAGAGGGTCTGGCAGGGATACCACAGCACACACTGCCATTTTGCTGGGATGCTAAACCCTGGTATTTCCATCACCAGCCATTTGTCAGATTGCCTCAAAAACCTCTAAGAATGACCAATACAGATCTTCACGTAAGTGTTAAGAGCATCCAAGCTTGTTCTCATGGTCTCCAAATGAGTATCTTGTTTGCTTCTGCTTGCAGAACCAGACCAGAGACAAGGGCTTCAGCACTTCCCTCTGCCCTGAGGGAAGCTCTGTTCCACTCCTCTTAGCCAGCATGGTTTATGCACATTTTCTACTTCATGTCTCGCAACAGCAGGCAAACTGAGCTCCTGCTGGGCTTCTGTCAGAGGAGATATTGATCTGCAGCACAAATCCTTGAATCTCTTGCTCTGCTAACCGGTGTGCTGAATGGGCACAGGAGCTCATCAATATGTCTGAAACAAAATCTGCTCAATGGCTTTTGAAAAAAAAAAAAGAAAAACTGAGGTTTCTGATGAGGTTGTATACAAAATACTGAAGTGGACAGATCTAGAAACTTTCTAAGAACTGGTAAAAGCACCATGAAGCACCACTTCATCTGGTTTACAACTGTTTCAGTAAGAGCAAGAATAAACACCAAATCAGCTCTCTGATGAGACACTTACAAGGCTTCTTACGAGGCTGTATACAAAATACTGAAGTGGATGGTTCTAGAATCTTCCCAAGAACCATGGGGAAAAATATCATAAGAATTACAATACTTTAAATCAACTATTTAATGCCAATCCAGCCTTGCCACTCACCAATTATATGCTTCATTTCTGGAAAGAAACATAATTGACAGCTTATTGGAACACTATCCATTTTATCCCCAAGAAACTTCACTGCATCTAAGCCAACTTTATATATACCCCAGCAAGAAGCAGCATCTTGTATATTTAAAGAAGTTTTCCATGCCAAGGCCAGTGTGTCAGCACCATTTGTTATGCTTGAGTGCTTTATGAGACAGAAGTCACAAACCTGACAATTTAACTCTCATTAGCTTTGGGAGTGACTCCCTATGCCAGCCTAGCTACACTCTCTGGCCAAATGATGAACCTTTTTGCTTTCAACTCAGCTTTAACTCCCCCTCTATTACAGGACTTTAGCAAAATTTCCTTTGCTGTCTCTGGGAGCAGAGGGGAAGCCAAAGTACAGGTGGCTGAGCTTCCCAGAATCACAGAGAGCAGCAGAAACTCAGCTTCGCTCCGTGGTGTCCCAATCGATCTGTGGCTCCTTGGCTCTGCTAACCCACACCTCCAGCAAGTCACTGGAGGGTCACGAGGGCCCACCAGTGCTTTTCAAAGAAAACTTTTGGCTGAAGATTTAAACTCCATTTGATCCAAACCGCTTTTAAGCGCATGACTCTGAACCAGGGCACTTTGCATATTTCTGCCAGTCTCCCTTCCCAGGAGGTCACTATGGCAAGCATGCTGGAGAAAATAGAATCCAAGAAGCAAGAACATCTATTTAGGTATGTGTGTGTGTGTTCCGAGAAAATGAGAAACCACTGTCACTTGTAATATATGAGACTAAGTGAAGATTTCTTCAATTCCGTTTCTGCCTCCTGTAAAGCTTGTTAAAACACAGGTTCCCTTGGCTTCTGCATTTCCTTTGATTCAGGCCAGACAATGGAGATTAATCAGTGCCCAGTACCCAGTGTTTCTGAGATTTCACAGCTTCCTTTCACTTCATAAGGTAAAAAGTCAACTTGTATGGGCTGTTATAACATTTCCTCTTTTAACTTGGGGAATCATACAGACATTTCCCTGAAACCTCGAATGAGCAAATGATTACTTTTAATTCTATTTTGTTAGTCAGAGTTAAACCTAAGTAATCTTCAAGAGTGCACATTACAACCTGAACGAACTTCTTATTATAGTAACCAACATTTGGGAGAGCAGGAATGAGAAATCCAAAGCAACCAAAACGCAGGGAGGAAAGCCAGGCATGCCAATACATTGTGTTTCCCCTCAAAACAGTTTCTTCCTGTTCATAAGAGGTTACATCCTTCGGACAGGATTTTAAAACAGTGAATCCCACTCCTGGCTATTAACTTCCACACTGATACTCACTTAGCTCCAGTTCCTCGTTCCTTTCCCCTCCTAACTTGACCCTATTGCCACAATCTGTTAACAAGAAAGCTGACATTGTATTCCCACCACCCAATATCCACAGGTTATCACTGAAGTCAAAGCCACAGTTCATCCTCTTTTCATGACTTTAAAGCTCATAATCCTCTGTTACATCAGCCACAAGGACAGTGATTTGTTGAATCTGCCCAGCAGACTCTTGTCTTTTTCTACTGCTTTGCAGAAATGGTGCTTCCATTACAGGCACATCCTCGAGGGCTGCCGGAATCTCCCTGCTAGGTCAGAACTGGCCCCTTCAGTACAGGAACTAAATAACTTCTTTGGGCAGCAGCACGGAGGAATTGCCCCAGCAGCAGTGGACACAATGCTTCCCAGTTCATTCATCCATCTGCAGCTGAAACTGAGCTTCCAGGGGTGAAATAAGGTCACAACAAAGTAAAGGGGGAAATGGAATCTGTCCAACAATAAACCAGGTGTCCACACGCGCTGCACAGAGCCTGACCAAGGACAACACGGTCATTCTCTGTTAGCTGTGCTGGGATGTTGGGAATTTTGAGCAGATGTTAATAGGATGAATACATACCAGTCGTACAGTCTCAGAATAATAATGCCTGTGAATGCCAAAAGCATATTGATCTCCCGAAGTGCATAGTCAGAGCATCTAATGGCTCTAGTGAGAGCAGGGAAACACTCAGAAGGGGAAGAGGAAAAAAAAAGAGATGCTTCAGACTGGAGAGTTTTATCTACCAAAAGAGCCTTGGGGCACACAGGGATGTTAAACTGCTGCTGCACAGACACATTCTGAGGGACACAAGAACACACAATTCGTGCACAGGAATGGAAGAATGAATTTACAGAACTTGTATAATTATAACAGGTCTAAAACACTTCTTCTAGGTAGAATATTAGAACCAGGAAGAACCTAAAGAGGAAAACAAATTCTTACTGCACTGTCCTGATGGACCAGAACCGTGGGAAAAGAAAAGCTAACACCAGTGACAGAGAATGCAGATACTGTTCAAAAGAAATTCAAAGTGAAATTCTTTCTATTTTAATGACCTCAGCTGTTATTAGTGATGCAGATCAGGGCTTTGTTCTAAAAGGAAATCTCATCGCTAACCTGCGGTGTCTTTTTCAAGTGGGAGACATTGAAAGGTCCTTTTTACACAAGGGCTGTGTAAGTGGGAAATTCAATTCATTCTCTTTGCTTTGATATCTATTTAGTTCAGCACTACACACACTGTCAAAAGCAAAATGTTATACTCCACTGCACCTGAGGGCCCAGTGGTCCAGTGGCATATGCTCCACGGAACTGATCCAGTGTTTTCACCCCCTCACAAAGACATGCAGCCCTTTGAGGGAGGACAAGACTCCAGAACAACAGGACTGCAAATTATCAGCTTCTTCAGAGGGGTTTTTCTTTTTTATGAGCTACAAATCAGACCAAACTACACTAACAGAGAGATCCTTGTAAAGTTCACTGCCAGCAGTGCCACCATAGGAACATATCAGAATTCTAGCAGCTCTGGTCAATAGTATTATATATCCCCTGAACCACTAAGGACGTTAAGCAAACACATTGAAGAGATGAGAAAAGATTCCAGCTATCCTGAGCTTTCCACTCTCTGACCACAAAACCGCACTCTCGCATTCAAATGGGGAATGCAACTCAAGGGACATTTTAATCCTACACCCCTATCCTAATTAATAATCCTACTTTATCAATATTTGATAGAGCTGTTATTGTATCTGCTCTGACCATTTCATTTTTCAGAGAATGCTCTGAATTATGCTGCTTGATAGCAATGTGAGAGCAACGTACTCCTTTCAAGGTAACACAGATTGGAAACACGGCATGTCCTTTCCTAAGCCAATGCCTCTGCAGAAGGTCCTGCTTCAGCAGCAGCCTATGGGATGGACTGGCAGCTGGAGCATCTGCAGCTGAGCACCAGCTGATGCACAGAGATCTATTGGCTCAGCCTCAATGACCCCTTCGCGTTGTGGCCCACTATGCCACCATCGGATGGGAAAGAAAATAAACTCATATTCTGAAAACCAAACCACAACAGAGACAATGTTGAGCACAACAGAGCCCAGTCACCAGGTATGCCGGCACAGAGACTAACAGTTAATAAGGAACAAAACCAATGATGACAAGAAAAACTCACAGTTTTTTGTGAAGTGTTGAGGAGAAGGAAGCAGACTGCCCAGTGCTAAACACAACAGACATGCCTGGCCCTCACAAACCTTTGCTCATGTCACACAGCCTCACTCAGATGAGTATCTGACCAGGGCTGCTGTTGGGATTGCATTTCCACCGGGTCAGGAGGTTACTGCTGCTCCCCAACTCCTCAGCAGCACCATCCACACGAGTGTCCTCCCCCTCTGCTCTGCCACTGCAGACACAGGAACTGCCCCCACAGCTGCCTTGACATGAGCAGCAATATGAGCTCAGCAATTGCAAGTGCTTCAACGAAAGCCAATTGCTTAGGGAAAGGCAGCTCAAAAACAATTACATGCTGCTACAGGAAAAGTAAAACATTCCACAATCAACATCACACTCTTTAAGGATCCTCTTTGGGAAACAGAATACTCCAAATTCTCCATCAGTGCAGAATCATTGAGATCAGACCCTGCTGCTGAAGCACTGAGACACAGGGAAAGGCAGTACAAACCCATGGATACAGAAAGGGCTTTTTCTGTACGTTCCTCAGACTCGCAGTTTCTCCATCCTGTACCTTCCACCTGCAAGTGCATTTTCTCAGTGCTTGTTTCTCTACAGCACAAGTGTTCCCAAAGCAGAGGTAGGGACTGAAGTATGGAAACACATCAGTAAGCTCTCACTTTCTTGTCATATTGCACATTTTCCCAGTTTCAGTTTTTTACTGCATTATACAATGTCAGTATCATAAATGCAAGTATCAATTAATATACAATGAAGGAGCAGAGTAGCAGATGAATTCATCCCAGTTCAAAGGCTGAGAATAGTGGCTATTCATGGGACAACAGGTAGCAGTCAGGGTGCCAGGAGAAGCCAGACAGACCACTAATTACTATGTGCCTTCTACACTTAGCATCTGACTCAAAGCTCAAAGAAGCAATTAAAGACAGCTAGCAGTTACAGTAGGCTTTGGTTCAGGCCAATGGAGAACCTGCTCCTAGGGAGCTCTGTCCTTCCACATTCCAGCAGTTTGTGATGGTCACGAGATTGTCAAAGGTCAGAAAAACTATGGAGAGACGGAGTAAGTCCTGAATAACAGCTGTCCAGTGAGTCAAAACCACTGGATCATGCAAGCTTTGAGGGACGTTTTATGTCATCTGTTCTGTCTTTAGAGAGAAGAAAAGATGTGATGGCATTATTTTTTCACAGCAATGATACAAGCACAGAACAGCAAACAGATGGAGGTGTCATAACAAAGTGTGAAACACAAAAAAAGAATAAAGTGAGAGCCCCTCTGCTTGAGATGCTCGTGCTGTGAAATCCTGTCTGTAGTGACCTGTCAGAAAAATGCCTCAATTACTGCAGGCTGGGATAAGCACAGGTACTTAACCTCAGAGACAGAGGGTTTGACACCCCAAAGGATGGGCTGGGGATCCACACCATGGAGCAGGGCAGCTCCTGGCACTGGGCAGGGTGAGGGCTACAGCAGTACCACAGCAGACCCATGGCCTGGTGTTGGAAGCAGCTCTGGAATTAAACTGTTTGCAGGAGTATTCATGCAAATTCTGAGTAGTGGGGCTCTTGAGGGGTGCCAAGTGACAGAATAATGCTTTGGGTTGTTTGTTTCCAGGAGGAGAAAAAAATGGGAAAGTACAGAAGAAATAACATCCCATAAGTAGAAGGAACTAAATGTTACCAAGATAAAATAGAAAATGCTTAGTACAGACTATCAAAGACAATGTATCCCCATCACAACACATGCTAGCAAGGTTTACCTGAGCAGCATGGACCTTGAAGGACACTGTTTCATCTATAAAAGGTTTGGAGATGTTACAACTTAGTCTTTTTGCCAGAAGATACTTTATTAAAATTGCTGTAAACAGTAACTTGTTCAAGCAAAGAAGAGGCTCTTCCTGCCACGGGCTTAAAAGGATGTTAGCCTTCAATTCTGTTTTTGAAGAATGTTTCAGATATTGATTTCTACCTCATACTCAACATAAGTTATGTTTTCTTCACTGTTCTGGTGCTCAGAGCAGAAAGCAACATCATTTTCCTGAATCTCCCGAATCTCTAAACTGATCTTTTTTAACGTCATGTTCTCTGAACAGATCTTCCCAATACTTCTCCATCCCATGACCCAGCAGCTGTAGCAAACCAAAGTATTTGGCAATACTGAATTACTCAAAGAAATCTGAGCCTTCTCTCTGTTCATAGGTCTCCCTCAGGGCCCTGAGTGGGTTGCCACAGCACAGACAGTTGCTCTAAATAGCTTGGATCCAAACACTCTACTGGATGGTGATTAAATATATAAAATGTTACACATCCAATGTTTGAAGCGCAAAGGCCCAGGGCACCTCAGCAATGCTTTCCGCACAGAGCAATTATAGCACTGGAAGTACTGGAAATACCATCATGTGATCCAGTCACAAACTACTGATCTAAAGAGAAGGAACCTAGAACAGAAAGGAACAGTGAGAAAGTTCAACATGCACGACTGATGTTTTCCCTTTTAATTCTGTGTGTAAGCCAGTCTTTGTTGCAGACCTGTGTGAGAAAACAGATGTCATACACACTCAGCTGCCACAAGACACTACTCCTAGGACGAATGACAGTCTAGGCCATTCAAGGCAGAGCTTTTTTGCTGCTACTGTAAGATCTGTACCCTTCAAAAATTAAGGTTTTTTACTTTGAAAAGGCTGTACTTTACAAAAATGTTGCTAACAGAGGAAGCGAATACATGATACTGCAAATTAATTAGACTTTGTTATATAGTTATACTTTTTTCTAATAGAATACTAATCCTGGCAGTTGGCACTGATTAATATTTTGGAAGTGGTTCTCAGGAGCTGCTGACTCACTGGGCTGTGGTCCCCACTGCTTCAACAAACTACAGAAACAGGCAAAGCAAAAGCACAGACAGGGCAAAACCCATCTATGGCTCATCAAGTAATTTAAATACATGAAAGTAAGTGTGGCTTTATAGTCCTTTAATTATGCATTGCATCTGAATTATGTATGGAGCAGAGGGCACGCAAGAGTTCTGGTGGAAGGCAGCCCTGTGCACTAGCACTTCCTCCCCAGGATAAGACATGACTGTGCTCTGCACTGGGCTCTCTCCAATTCAATGGAACATTCCCAGACATTTTGCACGCCCATTCTCACGGCAAGGAGTTGTTTCATCTGGCTCAGCAATCCCCTGCTGCCCCCTCAGATGAGCACGTTGCCCTTGCTGGTGGGCAAACACTTCCCCTAGATGCTGCTGTGCTCTTAGTTAGCCCAAGTACTCTTCAAGAATAATGTAATCCATAGGTACTTTAAACCTATAAAACCTAACTTACTTAATGTCAAGTGTTTAAATACATCATGCCTTTCGTATCAGTCGGTGGCTTTGTAATGGATGGCATTTGTCTGATCTGCAGTTTTACCATTCTGTTGACTGTAATGACTGTTTTTGCTACTCTAATTCAATATTTACACCTTCACCATTTTTGTGAGGGACAGATATTAATCGTCTCTTATAATGCCATATAATCTGGCTGTAAGGTCCCTTGGAAACAGAAGTCAGCCTTAATCATTATATCATTAGTCAACACTAACCATTATCACAAGTTCTGCCATCAATACCTATAGTGGATCTATAATGAATGTGCACATACACAAATCATGCATGAATACAAAAACTCCATGTTCAGTCCTTAATTCCATACTCTTCTCTCCATTTGCTTTTGTTTCCTATTTACTATTTTTCACTTTAAATGCACAGTTGTGTATTACACATGAATAAATACAGACTATTTAGAGAGGTGATAGTGGATAAAGGATTAATCCTCTGGGACAGTTTTACAGGTCGGTCTGTCCTTATGTATTTCCATAGCCAGACATCAACAAAGAACATCTCTCCACTTCCTCCTGAGACCGTGCCTTGCACTGGGCAAAACAGTAAACCCTGCTCCCTGAAGCAAGTTTCATGCAGAAAACAGACACTGTCAGCTTCAGATACAGCCCCACATACAGGCTGACATTTGGTTTATGCTGGGAAAACTTCTGAAACTCCAGGTGTGATTTTTCAGAAGGAATATTTGTGCTTTTGTCTTTCCCTGAGGCACAATGACCTTCCCTTGAGCGGGAGCAGCGCAGCTCTGCAGCCAGCCCCGGCCCGGCACTGAGCTGCAGCTGCCACGCGGTGGCAGAGGTTGGGTACCGGCACCACAGCGCGGCTTCCCAGGAATGCACCGAGAATGCTTATTCTCTGCTCAAGGTGACTCTCAAGATGATTTCGTGCCTCCTCATTAATTATTATACATATTTCTGGACAAATTAAAGATTCAAACAAACATTTATACAATTAATAGCCTCGAGTTCTAGTGGAATAAACAGTATCAAACCAATTCACCAGCTTGGGGGCTTATGACAATTTAACACAATTTCATTTTTTTCTGTTCCCTCTCTGGTATCGTGTCTCACACAAGAGTTAAAACACCAAACACTGGCAGAGTTCTTTGTAACAGAAGGAGCATAAGGAGTCCTGAACCATCAACTATTTGCTTCAATTCACAATGAAGAGAAAATTGATTTGATGCAATAATCAAGTTAGGCTTGCTTCTACACCCCTCTCCCAAAGACATTGTGCCTAATCTCTAAGTATTCAGCTCATAATTCAATTACCAGCTTATTGAGAGCCACTACAAAGAGAGTGTATGCTGCTCACTGTGATTTGGATCACGTGAATGAACAGTATTCCACACAAGGTGCTTCTGCTTTGTGAGCCCTTGCCATCCTCCCACTTCAGAAGGAAGCTGCATATTTTATCCTTTAAAGATGCTACAACAGCTGTGACTCCATATAGCACATTCTATGTATTTTTAGATCACACCAGGTCAACCAGCCCCCTTTTCCCCTCTCTGCCACACCGTTCATGAATCCCCTAATAATGCAGCACAGCTTCGTTCTGCCCTCAGTATTCCAGCCTTGCCTTCACACAGTTTGGCCCATTTCCTTTATTCAAACCCCGTACGCTCTTCTGCTTTTCAAGTGATTAAGCACTTGAGCTGTGCTAATGCATGTTTTTATTTGCAGTTCTCCCCGGGTGAGAAGCACAGCACCCAGCTTTAAGCCAGGTGTGCAGTGTCCTGGGCAGGGCCGTGGGAGCAGCCGCAGCCCCACACATGGAGCCGTTCCAGCCGAGCACAGCCCGGCACCGAGAGAGGCCCCTGCCGGGACAATGACAGGGACTGGCACGGTGCTTAACGAGCGACACGCACCACACACGGCACTGCCACACTGACAGGCTGCCGTTGGTGCTCCTCGAGGTTTTTCAACCCCAAATTCCCATCGCCTTTCTAACCGTAAAGCACCTGAACTAATCAAGAGTCAGCTCTGAGAAAACAGCATGAATGATTTAAAGCACTTTTGCAAAAAGAAAACAAAAACCAAACACATGGATGCCTTTTCAAGCATGGCAAACATGCATAGAAAAAAATTTGAGAAGATCACACTATACTTGCTTAGGAATCATTTTGCCTTTACAGGATTTGAATAGGAATATTCATGCTGTGTTCTAATAAAAACGTAAGTGAAATTACAAAGTGAGAAAAGAGCAATTTGCAGGATAGGGCTCACTCACAAATTGCAGGAACAGGTCACAATGGATAATCTTCTGCTGTCAGTCCTTTCCAAGTTTCAGACCTCTGCAGAAACAAAACAGAAGATCCAATAAATTAAAATGTTCGTGAATTTTAAAAAAAATATAACCCCATCCTAGGTACTTCTACTCTTCCCCTTTAAATTTTCCACAGAACACTGTTTTTATAGCTGCCAGTTCTGTGACCTTGCTGGAAGTGGCCAAGGCAGAGATCAATTAGTGAGCACAGAAGAGAGGAGCAGCTTTGCCTGCGTTGTGCTGTCCCTTGGGAGGAGGGCAGATCGTTATCCAGCGGGAGTGCTAACACAGGTTGGGACTGACTGCAAGATGCACAATGCAGCAAAACCGAAAGGAAATGGGAGAATCTCTTTTTTCCTTCAGCTGTCACATTTTACATTTCCCCATAATTTAAAAACACTTTAATTTTGCAGATAACAAAACCTTGTTATACTAAACAGTATCGACAACAAACACACCACGCTGGCTTCAAACACATAAATTATGAAGCAAGCTCTCCAAACCCTCAGGAAATCCCCACTGTCCCCCATTTCATAGCCAGGATGAACTAAAGCACGGAAGAATTTAGAGATTTTAATGTTACACACTACAAACCACAGTGACAGAGAAGGCTAAAAGCCCCAGCATCTGAGCTTCCAGGTCCCTAGCAAAGGGCCCCAACTGCTGAATGCCTTCAGAACACAACTGGGGGGCTTTCCACTAAGGACACAACTGCTGCCTGACATACAGCTGTGCTCTCAGGACTGCATGAACCCCAGCTCTTCAGTATTTAAATGAGTACATAAATATTTCACATAAAACTTAGCCTAAAATAAGCCACCTGCCTGGTCACTACAGCATTGCTACAGTCTGTCTGCTTGCCTTAATTTGCAGGCAACTATAATGCTGCTTGTGAGACACACTATTCCTCAAGCCCTCCCAGAAAAAAACTGAGAGATCAATAGTCCTTAAATAAGTAATTAGAACAGCTGAAATAATTCAGGTCATCAAAGAACAAGCAGGATAAATAAAAAGTTATAGCTCTGTGAACACTTGCATCTAATAGAATTTTTACATTTATTTCAGTTAACTGATAGAAAGGCTGAACACCAGAGCATGAGGCAGAACTGCTGCACAGCACCTCTAACAGGAAAGCCAAATAGGATAGCACTACATGCACACATTAAAATTATTTGGCACGTTAATTAAAACAAAAAAAAACAACCAGGATACAAGATACACCAACATCAACTTCCCACTCCTAATGCAAGCAAACTTAGATCAAAGATTTGACAGGAAGCTTCTAATCTAAGGTGGGAAGCCAAGACAACATTCTGTGTAAAGAGGCATTTCTACGCTCCCAGGTGTGCTACACTAAACATGGGAAAGTACATGTCAAATATACTCTCCCCAAAATACAGGTACATTTCTGTTCAAATGCCTAATCTGACCATTTTGGACTTGCACTGGGGTGAGCAGACCCTGGGAGGTCCTTTACTGGTAAATCACAAGGATAACTATTTGTCCAAACATTTGGGCAGTCCAGGGAACCATCTTTACAGACTGGGCTCAATTTTCCCTTCAAGAGAAATCTGATACACTTCAAAATTGATAGTCAGCATTGCAGTCTCCATACCTCCTACGACACAGGCATCCAAATCTTTCTCAGTGTTTCAGCAGACACACAGCTCATTTGCTAGTCACAGCTCACTGACATCTCCAGCTACTAAATATCCACATTTAGATAACATTTTGACATATCGAAGTTGATGAAATTTTGAGGTACATGCCTAAAGTCTGGAATATGACTTGTATCTGTTGCAGATCTGTTTTCCGTTTATCACATTATGTGACAAAACTAGTTAGCTCAGCAGCAGCTTCATGGGTACACAGCGTAAAGAGTCTCAAATACGGAAAGGTTCCTTCTATTCTGTGCAGTGTGAGGGGACAGCACATCACCACAGAGGAGATGAAGCAGACTGCAAAGAGTCCTCAGTGCTCATCAACACCCATTTGTCACATGCAGGCTTCAGTGTACTGGACCTTCTCTGTTTGCTCTGGAGCTTCAGCCACTTGCAGATGAACCAACAAGAGGCTGACAATCTGCTCCGAGCCACATTCTGTGTTGGGGTTGGGTACTGGTGCCCTCAGGAAACACCCTCACCAGCTTCAGCAAGGTCAGTTTTATCCCAAGGGTACAGCTTGGCAGCAGTTTCCAAATGCCATCGAATTCTGGTTCTAGTATCACAAAATTTTTGATGAAGTTATAACACTACTTCATTATAACCAAAATTCTCATTATAGCAAGATTTTTAGACCGTATTTCTGACCACAGTTCAAAGTGAGACAATTACAATTATTCCTAGGAGTTCTCCACTGTCTGTTGATGAAAAATTAATCTTGGTAAAGCTTTTTTTTTTAAAGATTCTTATGACTGTCCTGCCAGCTGCACTCAAACAAACTCTGATTCAAGTTCTAGGCTTCAGGGTCATTGATATACACTCAGCTACTGCTGCCACCAAAAAAATACTGATTACCAAGACAGAAACAGATATGGGAAGGAGACAAAATGCAGTTAAAAAACTGAAGAGGGAAGAAACCAAACCCACCGAAAACAAAAACTTTCTGTACCAGAAACAGATTGAAAACAGAAAGGAAATTAGCATTTAGGAATGAAAAAGCCTATTCACTGTTGATGTTCAATACAACACCCAGGGAGAGAGAAGCTGGGTTTATTTTTGATAGCAGCATAAACATTAAAGATAAGCCAAAAGCATTTAGAAAATATGGGTGCAGTACAAAGGCTCATGTGATGAGAGCTGTTTTGCTTTTAATCTTGACCTGGAAAACCTCTTGTATGACAGAGCCTCCTTTCAGTGGAGTCAGTCCTGCCTAGTTGCTCTGCCTATTAGTGATAAAAAGGCCACCCAAGTTGTTTCTGCTTTGGAACGATGGCAGGTTTTCAATCTTAAACTTCAAAGCAAAAGGAAAAAACCCACCCTAATATATCTGTCTAAGGACCTGCACCAAACTCCTGTCATCCCTTATCTGGTCCAATCACACTCTTCCCTAAAACAATAATCCTTACAACTGAATCTCTGTTTTTCTAGAAAGGACGTATGCATACCCCCAAATATTTATCTACTTGCCACTGATATAAATGAAAATACTTATCTCATATTGATATGAGATGAACACATATCATGTCCTACCCACAAATGGAAAAAACAGCTGATTTCCAGATTGGTTCAGCATGTCTACAAGCCCAGTAACACAGAAGTGCAAACCACATCAACCACAATCATTGGGAGTGATCAATGATCACAGAATCTCATCTCAAATGTGTACTACAAAGTATAAAGACTGAAAACTGTGAAGCTCTGTGGAGTTCAGTCCTGCTTTGGATGTCTGTTCACACAGTCCAGGCGTGTTCAGAGAGCAGAGCTGCAGACCAGTGCTCAGTCTTTGCAACTTCACCCCCTTAAACTGCATGTGTAACTTGTGATACTGCCAACCCCACGGGCTCAGTGACAACGGGACCCTAAAAACTTTCCTTCTGCCCCTTTTCCCTCACAGCCCACACAGCAGAGATGCCCTGCAACCAGCTGCAGTCCTCCATTCCCATGGGCACAACACGCAAAAACACCTTCATTCACAACAAAAATGTTGAAGTCCAGAAGAAGTACCAACACCCCACGTTGGTATGTCATGTTACACCATGTTACAGATCAGGACACTTCACATGACCACTTAGGGCATCACCTTAATTAGAAACTGTAATTAAATGCCCAGTGAAGGTTGGTAATATCATTTGCTTCCAGGCCTTCTTATTTCATGAGGAATGCTCTGTTGGCTCAGATCAATCCTCCCGTGGAGCCTGGTACTGTCCCTCAAAGCTATGTTTACTGCTGTGAGTTTTGTCACGGCCACCAGAAGAAAAGTTTTGCACATTCAGCAGTTGCCAGATGGGGTGAGAACACAACCAGAGCACTGAGGGCAGCACTGCACAACAACTGAGCTGTCAGGAACGCCGAGCTGCGCTGCACTCTGTCCTAAACAGCTCCTATTAAAATAAGATTAAAGCACTTGTGTTTACAAATGGTTCAGGAAGCTGCTGGCCTGCAGGGCACTACAGACACTGCCCTGGGGCTGGCTCTGGCCAAAGCAGGTAAGTGTGGGATGGTGTGACAGGGCCACGCCACAGGGGCTGGCAGGTGAGTGCTGTTGTGCTCGAGAGCAATTCACGTGCTGGTTTAAGGAACACTCTGTACCACAGCTCTGCAAAGCTGAGACACCTCAAACAAGACAGTGAAATCAGAAAATTAACAAGTAGAGCACCATATATTGAGACATGCACTCTTTTTTTTTAACCTAGACCTCTGTTGTTTTTAATAATTGATATAAAGTAACAGATGACTCACTAATTGCACTTCTAAATTGTAACCCAACCTGGAATCAATCACACATGGCATAACTTCTGTTCTTATTTGAAGCTAAATCCACCACAGTGCCTGCAGTAGCCTCTCTAATAATTGCATTGGTCATAACCTGAAAGTATTTCCCATTTCCTTAGTTCCAGTTTTGCTTGCTTTTCAAGCTGATCCTCATCCCTGTTGCTTAAAAGATCTCTGAAATGTTACCCCGCAGAGCCTGCTCTGGGACTTGAGGAGCTGTGTGAAACATTTCATGGTGTGAATCCTCTCCTGGTGACTAATTTTCCTCCAGTACTATTTTATCTCCTTTGCTCTAGCTCAAAGTCAGAGAATCATTCCAAGCTGCAAGAGATACTAGCAAGCACTGAGTAAAACTTGATAAAGAGTTAGGTACACAAATGACTGCCAGCATAAATCATACCATCTTTTGTTTTGCAGCACAAACTCTCAATTTTCAAGTATCCTCTATACTGGGTATTTACCTGCTTGATTCTCTCCCTTCTATGCCTGAGATACACTTTAAAATAAAAATTAATACAGGTCTTGTAAGCATTTTTCAAAATAAAACTCTTCGCTATATCAATGTTATGGGACTAATTTCCCATGTAAAGACAGCTTTTTCTATGAAGATTTTTAAAAGACGTGCATAGAAAGTTATTTTTTGTAATTCAAAGTCTGTGTTCAGCTATCTTTGCACAAATCCCATTAACTTTAGTATATGTCTAAAGGCAGAATTTGAAACCCATAAAGAACTGGGTCACTGGACAATGCTAAGTCTCAAACAGAGATTTCTGAGTTATAACATGAAAAAAATCCCTCTTCCCTGGGGCACTACATGAGCATTCCCATTTGTCTGTAAACAATACCAAACACTTGAAATTTGACAGGCTGCATTTCATCCTTGCTCACTTAGGGGTTTCCCCTGTCCTGCAGCTCAGGGCCACTTCGTCCTCAGTGCAGCATTTGGGGCTGACACCACACCCCTCAGTGCCCACCCCGTGGGGCTGCCCCACTGCACAGCCCAGCACCTGCCTCGCTCCAACCCCAACACTGGCACCCACCAGCAACTTCTTGTAGAGGGCCCCTCATTTGCTGAAGGTATGCAGGTAACTTTCAAGAACACATGACAATGTCTGAACTATTTCTATGAAAATATCTGTAGGAAACATACATTATTTCCATTGTAGTTATATATTTTAAAAAAGAATTCTTTCTATGCCAGTATTTTGTCCCAAGAAAGAGCACAGTTATTGTTAATTACTTCAACTTTCATCAAGGTAACTCTTAATTTCATGTTGCTTTTGGCACAATTCAATCCCCATATTTTATTGACTATACTTAGAGCTATAAATTCAATTTTCTTCCTTTTTATTCCATGAATCCTAAAGACAGATGTTAACTTTTTTCCAAGCTTCAGATGTTCTTTTCCTTGTTAAATGTATATCCTTGTACTGCAGCGCCAAAGCTCTTCCAATCCCCTGTATTCTAAATTAATCCATCAATCCCCTTTCCTCTGTGTTTCTGCCCTTGGCAAATCATCAGCCCAAGGGAGAACTCAACAGAAAAATTCAAAATTTCACTCAGACCACAGCTGAAAACATCTTTCTTCTACCTCTGCAATAACTTCACTACCTGAGGTGCCATCTCTTGCAGATTTTTCCGTCCTCACTACATTTCCAGCTGCACTGCACAGCCACTCATTTCACAGCTGCCCCTTCCCACCCCACCATCCCCCCCCAGCAGCCTTTCTCCAGGCTGTATTTGTGCCATGTCTCTATTTGATGCAATCAATTTCAAATAAAACCATTCTCACATTAAGTCCTTGGACCAGTCCTTGATTTCCAGCTATTATCTTCTGCCTCTTTTCAAGGCCCATACTAATATTTTAAGGTCATACAGGAGATTTGGCTAAATTCATTCATTGCTTTGAAATCTCTGGATTCGAGACATGAAAGCAGTAACTGAGATTCCTCATATTTGTTTCTCCTTTCAATCCTCAAACATGACAAGATGAAAGTCTGTTACAAAGGCAGAGCAATGTCTGACTGTTCAGAACCAGGGTGACACTTCAGCCACAGGCTTGCAAAGGAGTATACAAAACCTAAGTCTAGTTGGAACAAGGTGGACCTCTCTCTGCATGTAAAGTTATTAATGCACACGTGCTTTCTACTTCCACTCTAATGCTGAAATCACTCTTTTGAATGAAAGTTACTGTTTCACTTCAGCACCACAAATCTCCTGATCCTGCATCCTTTGGCCAAAGTCCCCTCAGGGGCTGCTTCAGCACAGCACGTTGTGTACTGATTATTTTGGAATAGCGCTCCCCAGTCAGCAGTCTTTCATCTTCATAGCCTGTATAAAATCAGTTTTGAAAAGTATAAAAAGTGATATCAAATACGATTGCCGTGCACTTGTATGCTGAAAGCTGAGTTCGAAAAGGCACTTAACCTAGAAAATCTGGCAGAAATTTTGAAGCACTCAAGTGACTATATTAGCCATCGAAGTGTTGAAGCACATGGAATGCTGAAGGATTATGAAGTTCTCTAACTGTTCTATGTAACGCACGTACAAAGAAGAAAGAAAATCCCATCAGACTCAACCCTCTCTCGTCATACCTAAAGGTTCTGCTTGTCAGGGCTGCTCTGGAGTTCGATGAACATCAGCTTTGGGAGCTCTCTCCACCTCCACTGCAGTGCCCATCTACAACAGCCACCTGTCTGGGATTGGGAAGAATTATTGCAGGGAGCTGAAAACTAAACCCATTTGTCTTTATCTCTAGAAGAGAAAAATGGAAATCATTGACCACCACCTCCTTGTGCAGCCCAACCTGCCCAAACTCACCATGAAGGTGCCTTGATTTGATCTCAGCCACTGAGGATTCCACAAGGAGCTCAACCACTCACATGGAAACCCTATTCCTCAACTCCGTTTAGGAACCTGCTCTTTCTGCACCGCTTTGGATTTGGCAGCGGGATATTAATCCCACCAAGGTCACGCGCTGCGTGAGGGGCCGAGGCCCTGCCGCACCCCTGCCCTGGCCCCGTCCCCTCAGCCCTGCCCCCGGGCCCGCCCGGCGCCCCCCTCAGCCGGCGGGGCCGGGGCTGCCGGCGCTATTCACGCTCGCGGCCGGGGTCGCTGCAGAGCCGGTGCCGCCCCATTGCCGGTGCCCGCCGCGGAGCTCCGAGCGCGACCGGCGCCGGGCCGGCCCTGCCCTCACACACCTGCCCGGCCCCCGCCCTCAGCGCTGCGCACTCTGCGCCCGGCACGCTCGCACCTACGCCGTTTGCGCAGCGGGAGCCCTCAGGTGCGGCGCTCGCGCTGACGACATTACGGAGAGTCCGTAACACACACCGACCTCTCGGGGGGGCTCTACGCAAGCGGCGTTTCCAGGTGCGGCTCGGCCGCTCCCGTCCCCCGCGGCCGCGGCGCGCCCCGCGC
>VWZT01001890.1:623243-688963 GCA_013397055.1 Pachycephala philippinensis | reverse complement strand
GGTGTGCGCGGTGTCCCCGGGCGGTCCCGGCCAGGTGCGGGCTGGGCTGGGCGGCGCGGGGCGGGGCGGCTCCCGCCGGGGCTCGGCCCGAAGTTCGCTCCGGCGCCCTCCGCGCCCCGGCCCCGCGGGGCAGCCGTGTTCCTCCGGGCCCCGGGCGGGCTCCTCCTGGCTCTGAGGACACTCATCAGTGTTATGGTGCATGGTTTGTTTGGGTTTTTTTTCCTCTTCCATTCTGTGTTTGCCTTGCACTGGATTTTGTAATCATTAACCCACTATTCCTTCTGGAAGTGAGAGCGTGAAAGGGATAACCAGGGAGTCACATGCCTGCCACTGAGTAGAGCAAAACTTGAGTTTAGAGTCAAAGTAGAAATATGCATTATCTGGCTAAATGTCTTATTATTTATTTACATGCCTCTGAAAATGGTGCCTTGTGATTTACAGAAAGAAGAGAGTGGAGCATTCCAAGCAGCTCCTGCACAGAGTATGGCAGAAGAGAAAATTTATAGCAGGGGGGGTCCTAGATATGTTGGAATTAATTTTTTTCTATATCCATGTCCTCTAGTTTGTTAACAGTTTTTAAAAGTTTCATTGTACTTTGTTTTGACAACTCAGAAATGCTAAGTGTGGTTAAAGCAAAGAAAGACTTAAGGGGGGATTATTGTCAGGAATATTTCAGATCTCCAGTTCCAAAAATTGTTTATGAAACTGTAAGTTAATTAAAATAGCTGGGCTGTTTAACTTAAATTAAAATAGTTGTGTGTTCTAGCAAACATTTGAAGCCTGGCCTTCTAGGGTAAAGACAGAAAATTAAAATAATTTCCTCCATTCATGCAGAATACTTTAACATTTTTAGAAAGAATCGAGAAGAAAGGACTGTTTGCAAACTTAGTCTAGTTTTCTTTGATTTTTAAAGACATGGTAACCATTTTTCAGACCCAAGGGAAGCAGCGGTGGTGGCGGAGAGGAAGGAAGGAAGGAGTATGGAACAGTGCTGTCTACTTGGAGGGGAGGCCTCAAAACAAAACTTTTGCAATGGGAAGAGAGGAAGGCCTGGCAGTGTCTCTGGAGAGGTTGCATTGCTGTATTCCTGTATTTGCTCAAGGTCGTTGTTCAGTCTCTGAAAAGCAAAAGTGTTTTCCAAGAATTTACCCAGCCCACCTCTTCCATGGAAGGTGTACAAGCTGGGCTGTAGTTAACCTCCTGCCAGTGGAGAGAGGAAGGAAAAATCTGTCAGCAGACTGCAGCTGGCTGTAGCTTCTACTAAATTCCTGGTCATTTTTAGGAAGTTAGACTTGTCTCTGGAAGTTATTGGCATGTATAATTTTCTTCTGTCTGGAGCTTTCCAACCATTTTCCTTTGCTTCATGTTGTGTAGAATGCAGGGAGAGATGTGGAGAAGAGCGGGCAGGATTGCTAATAGTGAGGGTTTAACGTTTTCAGTTCTCTGTTCCTCAGAATCCCATCATTGATGGTGCCAGTCTGGTGCTGCCTTGGCATTTGTAGTTCGAAGAGAATCTTTAGTCTTGCTAGTTTGGTCAGCCCTGGTTTTATAAAGGGGCTTTATTTGCACAGGCTGTTCATCCAGACTTGTTGTTTCTGCTGAACTATTGGAAGTATTTTTCATCTCTGCACAAAGAAGATGCTGATAAAGCGCCAGTTCTTGCTCTGTGTGGTTGACAGGCTACACATGAGGTAGAAATCTAGGACTTGATTTCTTGGGGAACTGGAGAAAGATTCCATGTAGAATACTCGTGTGTTGGGGGCTGGGGGAGCCACAGGGGTAACTGGTAGAAATGTTGCTCAGGAAGAGACCAAATCCAGCTTTGTGCTTTGTCCTAGAAGGAATTTCAGACACGGCTGATTTCAAACCAAACGTTCAGAGTAAATGAGAAGACAGTAAGCAGTTGGAAAGGTACAACAGAAGATGGCATAAGGCAAGCCATGCTAGGCCTAAACATGAGAGAAGTAGTTTAAACTCTGGTGGTTATGTGGGTTTTGGTGACCCTTGTTTCTGACTTGTGCGCAGTTTTTCCATGGATGTTCATTCAGAATGCAGTGCTTGAGGTCGCAGAGCTCTCTTCTTTTGAAGCCCCTCTGTTAATGTTCCTCAAAAGCCTGTGGGTGGACTGAGATTTTTTTTTTTTGAACTGTGAAATCTTGTTTGGAAATAAAAAAAAAGTAAAAAAAATGTAGTCTAAGAAGCTGCTTCATGTTGTGAAAAACCTCACTGCAGAATCATAAAAGCTGCAGTTTTTCCACGTTGCTTTGTAGCTTGGCATGTAAATAGAGCTCTTTGAAGAGCATATCCATGGCTGGAAAGGGGGAGAGGGAAAGGCTCTGGCTGGTAAACAAGCTTCTGAGTGTGTGAAAAGCCACTGTGAACATGCTTGGTGAAGTGCCTGTTAAAACATGGAAGTGTGTCCCGGGCTGAGGTACATACTCCTAGAAGTGGCCAATGTGTCCAAGTATAAACATGGAAATGGTAGAACAGTGGCAGTTTGTGTTTTACAGACCAGGCTGGGTGAGGGGAGCGCTCGGGGCAGGCGGGAGGGAGGTCCTGGCATGTTCTGGCTGCTGAGGGAGATGCTGGGGGGTGAGGATGCAGAAGGTCAGTCTGCACCTCCCTGGGCTCACCTCCAGCTCTTGCTGAGTTCGGGTTTATGGTGCCTCTCACCATGCCAACAGCAGACTTCAGCATTTTGGGGTCTGTACCTTACTGTGTATTGGGGCGGGGAGAGCGAGGACTTTTCTGACAACAGCCACATGAGGAGCACTTGGCTGCTGCGCCGTGCTGGATTTGCTGTAGCCCAGCAGTATTGGCAAGTGAAGGTTGCTTTGCTGCTGAATATGCTGCAGTGAGGAAATCAAAAGGAAAATTCCTGTTTAAAGCAATATGAAAAAAACTGTTAGACATTTAAAGAGAGAAGAATGCAAGTCTCAAACCCTTTTGTAGAAACCATAGTTTGACTACGTTTGTTGTACTTGCAGTGTGATTTGACAAACAGAAACTTTGTACTTGATGTTTAAGGAGGGAGAAGCCTTACCTGAAAGCTATCAGTGGTGTCTTTTGTTAAAAGCAGTAATTGTTACAAGCTAAAAGGCCAAAGACAGTATTTTTTCCAGTTGTACTTCTGCAGTTCTTGGCACTTGCGTAGTTTTTCCTTCTTCTGTGCAAGTTTTTCACTGAGCACTGATGACAGAAAAGTGTCACAGTTCGTGTCTGTGTCAGCTCACAGAGG
Organism: Pachycephala philippinensis; assembly: GCA_013397055.1. Classification (NCBI taxonomy): domain Eukaryota; kingdom Metazoa; phylum Chordata; class Aves; order Passeriformes; genus Pachycephala; species Pachycephala philippinensis. The sequence goes on along the minus strand of VWZT01001890.1, from coordinate 685,725 downwards.
GACAGTGTTCCTATTTATCTTCTTTGAAAACCTCAATTCACGTCCCTTAACAAAAAACCTGCAGAGGAATTCTTATGAATGATATGAGCGAGTAAACATCTTGCGCTTTGGATTTTTAGACTTTATTTTGTAGCTATATTACCTTATGTTCCAGTCCTCTCACTCTGGTCATCATGGAATAGGAGGGGACAGAATTCTGGGAGCCCACTCCACGTTTATCTGTTGCCTTGTGCTCCTAGTTCTGCTTTGCAATGCACATCCTGACCTTTCCGCTAATTTCCTGTGCGGTGTCGGAATGTGGACGAGGTGCTGGCTATAGGAGAAGCCCCAGAACAAATTCAGGGTATGTCATTTGTTCTGCTGTTTGTGAAGGGTATGTAAAGCATGGCCCTGGGCTGCTCTGTCCCTCCTCTGCTGCTAAACCCAACAACTCTGGGACTAACCCAAGGCTGGATTTTCCATGCAGCTGAGCCAGGCCTCTGTATCTCTGGGCCACCTGCACATCTGCCCATTGGCTTCTCAAGTAATAAAGACCAGGGATTAATTAGTAAACCCCTGTGGTCTTATGTAGTTGATTTTTCTATAACAATGCAAAACTTTATAACTCTTCTGTAGTAAAATATTGTCATAACCTGCTGGTAACTTAAAGTTGAAAGTGGAGGTTGAAGAGGAATGATCTTACGGAATCCATTTTAGGGATCTTTTGGATTGTGGAAATCTAAGTGATCCTGCCACATGTGTTGATTTACATTAGTTCCCTTATGTTGTGGTTTGGTGTGCTATTTAAGAGCCCTAAGATGCTACTGGTGATTGACATAACAAAATGTAAATTATATGCTGTTTTCCTAAGGTCTAATTTATCTGTCGTAAGGTTTGTGTACCAACAGTACTGAGCTCTTCTTACAATAATGTTTCTCTTTCATGTAATGCCTACACAGGGGAATTAAATTACCCTTAATTGTATGCTTAAAAAGAAAATAAAATTGGGGTGTGTATGGCTATGCCAGTAAATTAAATTTTGCTGCTTCTTGTTCTTTTTGTGCATTTAGTTTCAATTGTCTTTATTGAAAAATTTAATGTTTGACTATCTGGTTGGGAAGAACAGTCTTACTCGTGGGTAGCTGTGAGATGTCACAAAACTTGAAGAAATCTTGTAAACCAGAATTCATTTAGGTTTTAAAGCAGAACTTGGCATTTGGCTTGGCAGTACATGAACTCAATGGTGAGAAACTGGTGTTGCCCCATAGAAATTGCCCCCCGGTAGGAGCAGAAAAGGGCAGGCTGAGTTTAAGGCCTTGTACTTTTCTCTTTTTCTTCTGATTCTTGGGAGAGAAGAGACTTTGAACACATTTCTTGTTTGACTTGCAGCACAGCAGATTGGAGTGTTGGCACAGCGTCTTAAGTGTTGGGCCCTCAAGAGTCTTTAGTATTCCCTGAGTCCCAGGGATGATGTTCCATGGGGAAATGTCCCTCTGGAGCTATTGGACTGAGTTGATAATGACCCTAAAGCAGATGTTCCCTAATCCCACTTCTCAGCCAGCAGGATCTGCCTTGTGGAAAGGCCAGCACAGCCCACACGTGTGTGGGAAGCCCAGCCCCACAACCTCTGTGCAGCTGCTTTGTGCTTCCAGAAATGAGCTTTGGCAAAACACGCCCTCGGGAGGCTGAGGAGGCCTGAGGCTGTGGGCAGGGGCTTTTTGGGCATACAGCACCTGATTCCTTCCAGCAAGGTTCTGCCAAAAATGGTTTACCATAGTTCCACTGACATTGTGAAATTAATACATCTTTTTTAGTCTCTGTTTTAAAGGGGATGGGTCCCATAACAGGATTATGGTAAGTCATGGTTGATCTTGAAGGAGGCGTAACAATTTTCTTCACTTGTTGCCGGGCTTTGTTTTTTTGTTACACCGTAGCAGCCAAAGCATGGTTCCCAATTTAACCCTCTCCATAAACATGGTATCTCTTTTCATAACATGAACTAACATGAAATCATAAGTATGGTATCTCGCTTGCTAAAGAGACTGTACAAAAATCAGCAAGGAAACAAGCTGACATGCTGCACTCCACTGAATTTAGTTGCCATTGTTGAAATAGGTGATGTTTTAAAATTGCCAGCTGGTATATATAGCTGAATAAAGAAGGTGTTTGATTTACAAGGTCTATTTACAGCCAGCTTGGCAAGACACTGACCAGTTGGACCAAACACATCACCTGGAGACTGGGTAAGGCCTACAGTCAGGACAGGATGAATAGATCCATGCTGTGTTTCTGATAGAGTAGGAGCATGATCATCAAGGCTCCAATGGTGGCACCTTGTGTGGGTAAGGTCCATGGGACTGGGCTGCGGATGTTTTTGTTAACCATAAAACAAATAACGTCAGTGAATGTGGAAGTGCTGACTGACGTGTGTTCAGGTTTAATCAGTTTTGAAGCTGAATGCACATAAGAGCTATTTATGTGGTGTTCATTCCCCAGCCGTGGTGGCAGTGGCCCAACCTGCGTGGCTGGTTTTCCCAGCTGAGGCAGCTGTGTGATGTTCTGACAGGTGTGACTGATGCTGGGGCTGCCTGAAGACAGCCATTTCCCAGTATGAAGACAAGGAGACAAATCAGTAATTTATTCCTTGTTTTGATATAGATGTGCTGAAAGGGGCACCTCTTTGCATATGGAAACTTGTTCTTTGTCTCCAGGTATGGGGGCTGAGTTTGCTCTGTGACCCTCCTGGTGCTTTTCTACTTTTTCTTCTCTGCTCTGCCCGATTGCTGTGTCTTGTGTGACAATCTGGAGGGATTTGCTGTAATGGAAGAGACTCTGGAATAGAAGGGGGAGCTGTAGGTGTACAGCCTGTGACTCCAGGGACTGAAGTACCGGAGAACAGATGCAGCCACTGGAAAGCTGGGGGCTGTGGTATGATGGAACAAGTAGAGAACATGGATCTCCAAGTAAGATACTTGATGGGATTTCAAGGAAACAGATACAGAGACTCAGAACGTTTGGATTTCAACTGCTCTTCCAATCTCTTCCCCTTTACTCTGACAGCTGGTATAGCTCAACAGAAGATAAGGGGGAAACATAAATGTCCAAGAACTGACTTCTCCCCGCCTCTGCTTTGAAGGATGCCTTTTCCATGCCATAGGCTCTTAGTGACTGTCATCTTTTCAGAGAGCTTAAACTGTTTGGTGAGCAGTTATTCTGTGTCCTAATGCTTCATGATCTCTTGATTCGATGTCTTGGTAATTGGACTTGGCAAATAGATTAGGGCTTCTTTGGTTACCCAGTCATGCTGTCCAAGTCTTCAATCATGCAGAGACTTAATCTGTTCCTTTAAAATGCTCAACTGTGCCATTTAGGTGACCTTAAAGAGCATCACCGGGGCTGAACTGCAGTGTGTGGTAAGCGGGGATGGGGCGTAGGAGAACTGGGAGCACTCCTTCCAAAACTGGAAACGGGTAAAACTCTTCAACAGCAGGCACTAAGCAACACTGTGTTCCAGTGAAGAACGTCTGGTAATTAACCTGCAAGTATTGATTAGGGCAGCATTTGGCCCCTTTTCAGGTTCTGCCGCTGCCTTACCACACAATTTCATTTCTTCGTGTCTGAAGTTCCCCCTATAAAGATCTGAGATGTCTTCCTGTCTCACAAAAACTGTTATTTTAAAACCAGTAATAAATGTACTCTGGTAAATATGGTGACAAGTGTTCTAGAAAAGCCAGGAAGAAAGGCAAATACTGGGAAAAGGGGGGGGAGACAAAACGGATAACTTCTTTGCTTCTGGTGGGTGAGGGTGAAATTGGTGACTGCCAAAAATATGAGCTCAGAGAAGTAGCTTGTTCTGCTCTGAGCCCACATCTGTACACACCTCCTCATCTCTACAGATGGCCAGAAGGCTGAAGAGAGAACACAGTTGTCTAAATTTGTGTAAGAGAAAAGAATCATGACTCCCACCTTGGAGGCACATAAGAACCTCCTGTAACTGGGGGGTTTTCAGCAATTTGAAAAATTTGGTTGAATTTTCAGTCTTAGCAAATTTTGTGGGACCTGAAACTGTTCATAGCTGCTAAATAAATAACTTTTAAAATTTTAATTTGTGTTAAAAGATGGTTGTCTGGAACTGTAGTCTTCAAAACTAGCCTGCTAAGGAATATATTTGATCCAGAAGTCATCTTTGCATGCTTATACTTTAGCAACTTATAAGATGCTTTTCCACTTCAGATTTCATAGTACTTCATATTTTAGAAATAACAACTGTCACAGTCACAATAGTGATGGTGTGATCTGGATCAATCATGGTAAAAGGCAGGAAGATAAAAACAAAATATTTTTGCCTTTATGTTTCTTTTCTCCTACCATTAGTGTGGGAATGAGATTGTCTTTTACATTGAACATTTTCATATGGTCTGCTTTATCCTTTGGGGGAATTCAGTAATTTTCCTTTTGTTAGCCCAGGAGATAAAGGATATTTTTTAAAGCAGGTAGTTGGGAGTCAGTATTAGATAAGTAGTGATCTCTTGACCAAAACCTTGGTTTGTGGATGTGGCCTTATGTAATAAACTAATAAAAGAGAGCAGTTTACAAAGTGCGTTTTTGACAGGTCTCTGATCAAGCCCATTCTTTGCAGAGGGACTGAATACTGAATGTCCCTGAATTGTGACTGCAGATACTGTTCCCTTCCACCCCAAACACTGAGCAGCCTGAAACTGGAAACCTCCTGACCCTTCTAAAAACAAACGAGCAATTTTGTTTAACTTTTTGCTGTGGGTCAGGAGCCTGAGCTTCATGCCAAGTTTCAGTGTGATCCAAAGTAACACTGCAGATTTAAAGGAAAAACTCTTGCAATATGGAACTCATGAAGCTGTGACTGTTGCGGTGCTGTGATTTATTACAGCAGATTCTTAAAAGGGGAGTAAGAGATGTCCTGCCCTAAACATCCTTCAGTAAATGACAATTCTTAGGTGAGAACTTACCAAGTGCAGAGGTGAAATATTGTACTCCTTAATATGGCTTCTGCATTAGTGTTAAAATAGCCACATTACAAATGGATCTGCTCTTTCTGTGCAGTTGGGTGGTATCTGGCCTCTGTTTTGGTTCCCCTTGAGATGCTTCCAAGCATGCTTTTAGTGGTGCAGCTGCAGCCCAGTGCCACTGTCATAACAGCATTCCACGCTCCGTGAGGAGTTGCAGCAGCACCACACGTGGATGCATTGGTCTCTCCCCTGCAGGATAAGGACACTCATCCTTCCAGCACTGTGTCTACAAAACTTTCTCTGGTGGCTGTTTCATGAAGTTTCGAAGAGGAGCAAGTGTGCTGAAAGAATATTAAGGGTAAAGAGGATTCAGAAGCATTTGCAGAGAAATGGGCAACCCCAGAGCTGAGCTAAGCTGATTGGGATCAATGGATTGCTCAGGGGGGCAGAGGGAGTCCAGGAGAAACTGTTAAATGTTCCTCCTGGAGTATCCATTTACTGATGCTTCTGCAGTTACTGCAGGGTTTGAATATCATTGAACTGGTGCTTCTGCAGTTGCTGTAGAAACTGTTGGCTCAGGCTGTCTCCTTGCAGCTCTCCTTCAGAGGAAGGAGTGCTCGGGGAGAGCTTGGCTGGGCATGGGACTCACTGGTACGTTCCCTGTTTCCTTTCACACTGTGATCTGCAATCTTTATTTTAATACAAATCCCTCGGCTAGCTTCTTTTCTTTTGCTTATAAATGTTTGATCTGTATGTGGTACTCACAGTAAAGGAGTCCTCTTGTGCCAGAAGAACAAAGACTTGCTTTCTGTTGGTGCTGGGCACCACTGACTTGCAGTAGCTGCCTGGTTTTAGTGCCAGTTTTAGCAGGTGCACCTTGCCTCAATGAGTTCCCTTTGCCCTCATCACACAGCACAGTAGCAAGTCTCATGCACAGTCTATAGAAGACTGAATTTTGGCGGACAGCTGAGGAGTTCAGGATTTACTGTACTTCCCCTCTCCTTTCTTTCTCGTGCTCTGCTTTCATTATTTGTGCTCGTTACAGTTGGACTAGGTGATCGATGTAGGTCCTTTCCAGCTGACAATATTCTAACAAAGTTTGAAATATCTCCTGAAAAGATCAGAGTAGCCATCCTGAATGAACTCACCCGAGTTATAAACTGCTGTTGGATGGCTGGAGCTCAGTGTGGAGCAGACTGAAGGGATCTTGTTTGAGGGCTGTGGTTTGGGTGCAGGCAGGGGAAGCAATGACAGGGGCACTCCTGGTCATCTCTGCTTGCCCATGGCTTTTCTGATTTGTAAGAGAGATGCCCTCAGACCCTCCATCCTTTACATCTGGTTTTGGGTGTTTTAGATGGTCACCCAATATCTAACGTGAAAGCTGGATTTTAACTGGGTGATTATTTTGTTCATTTTTTAAGAGAGACAGAGAGAAGAATAAATTCCCTTATCCTCCACAGGTTGCTCCTATGTCAGCTGGAGCTAAGTGGCAAAGAGAGCCTTTGGGTTTTTTCTTCAAAGCCAAACGATGTGCTGGAATGTGGTGTGCAGAGTGCTGGGTGCTGAGGAGCTGGCTGCTCTGCAGATCAGGGCTGCAAAGCTTCCCCTTACCTTGCAGAAAAGCTCAGGTCCCTCGCTCGTGTTCTGAAGTGTTCTTGTTTTTTGGCTCCTGTTCTTCCTGAGAACAGACTGTGTGTGTCCTGCTGCCTGACAAAAGAGGGGCTCCATTGTCCTCTTTTGAAAAAGACACAAGGTTCCTGAGTCCTCATCAGTTTGACTTTCAAAAGAGCACAGTGCTCAAAAAATTTGATGCCTGAAACTAGGACACATTGTGAATTAGGTTCCTGAGTTTAATCATACCATATTCAGATATTGAATTGCTAATTTGACTCTCATGAATGGACAGGTAATTGTTGTCAAGCGTTTCCTGTGACAGTTTGCCAAGCTGACCTGTGAGGAACCCATGATCCTGCAAGAGAGATTGAATAACGAAAGCAGCCAGGAATGCAGTGTCTGCTCGAATTAAACTAATGAAGCCTAAGGAGGTAGAAAGCTAGAAAGGGGGAAGAGGATGCTCCATGCTTGGTGTGTGTAGTAAATGAAAAACTTACACTGTTACAAGTGCTACCACGGAGTTACTGTGGCACTGGGCAAGTCACTCGAATTTCTGGGCAGTGGGGTCTCTTCTTCATGCAAACAGCACAACATTTACACCTAGCACAGCAAGTAGAGAAGTGATGTTTGAAGAGTTGTGAAATGCTTGTGTGTGTATCTAAGGTCTGATTTTGGGTTTTTTGCTAATAAAAGTACATTGAAACTTGGTAACTGCAATCAAAATAGAAAAGACTGAGTAATGTTTTTTCAGTCTCTTATAAAGTCCAGCGTGGAGGTTGCCATCTCCCCCAGGTTAGCAAGGGGAGGGTGGGCAGTACTGTCTGGTTACTGGGAGACGGAGAAGTAATTTCCAAGATTTCTTTGGTTTGTTACCTGTGAGCTGTTTCATTCAATTTACTCTTCCTGGTGTTGAAAAAACCACTTTATCTCTTGAGTGGCTGGAGATACTTTGCAAGGCTTGCAAGTTCCACACAGCAGCTTGGTGACACTGCATGCTTTGATATCTCATTGCAGTATTTAGGAATGAGATCAGTTTAGAAATGTAATATATTCTCCCTATGGTAAATGGGGAAAAATGGCCACTACCACTTGGACTGCAGTTCTGTGAGTGGTGTTATTCACCAAACTGTGCTTATCCTTCAGTGGGGAGGACACTGGTTCCTCTATTAGCTTTTAACTTTCATGGCAATATTCCAAGAGGAAAAAACAGTACTTAAGTTTCGTTCTCAGCACAGAGGTAAATGGAATGTCTCTGTCATTTGTCTGAAACCATGTGGTGAAAGGCATGATTTTTTTCTAACAGTTTTGCAGAGTAATAGGACAGACCATGATTTGGATTGCACAAGACACGTGCTGGGTTACTTTAAAGTCTGCCAAGTTCTAATTTGCAATTTCTAGAAAATTTAGAACAGAAACATCTGAGTGTCTGCAGAAACCATGCTTCTAAATTTAACTTCTGGATTTTGTGTTGGTAAAGCATGAAATTGCCTGGTAGTATTTGTCCACTGAATTCCAGGGACAGCCTTTCCTTGTGTTGACAGTGCTGCACTAGTGGTTCTGCTGTTCTGCTCCTGCTCCTGCAGTGTGTGAGTTATAAATGCTTCAGAGCAAAATGCTCAGTGAAAAGGTGTTAGCTAGGTTTAATTACTTTTTGTTTCTGCCAAAACAAGCAACAAGCCTTTGCAAGAATGTTCTTTTACCTTGTTATTGTTTTCTTCAATGTATTTCTGCCGTTTAATAAATAATGGACGAAGTTTCCCAGGCCAGTAAGAATTGTTTCTGAACACCCTGTTACAGCAAGTGTAGGAGTTTGCAAATATCACTGAGAAGGCCCAATACAAGGACTTTTGTTTCCACAACAGAGAAGCTGTGCAAGTGAAGAACTCATAAACCAGAAAAACCAAGTGCTCTTTCAATGCGCAAAGCATTTGTGTACTTTTTTTTTAAAAAAGGGATTTTTTTCACTAATGCAGAAGTGTCAGGTTATAGAGGTGAATTGTGTTTGAACTGTGGAATAAGATAGATTGATGGCATTATAATCTGACACTCTTGTATCACTAGAAGTATAGTTTTGGACTGAAAACCAGGCAGGTTTTTTGTGCTGACAAGAGCAGGGTTCTATATAATGGTGGTGTTGACATAGATACAGATTTCCACAGGTGGCTAAGCAGGCAATAAAAACATTTACACTCTAATCTGGACTGAGGGATGAAAGGGTTTCTGTCTTACTGCCCACCTGAGAACACCCTCAGTCTGTGTGGCAGCTGGTTCTAATCCTGGTTTTGATCCTGCCTCTGCATCCAGAACTACGTGCTCTCCTACCCTGACAGGTTGTGGCTTCCCAAGTGCAACTTCTTTTGAGAAATAAAATAAGCCCCATCGGTGTTGCATGTAGGCACAGCAGGTTTCCTGTTATCGGGGAAACTGAAGTGGCCAGACACAAACTGCAGCTAATGGCCCAAAATAAACTAACTTTGATTGTTTTTCTCTAGTCTTTCCCTGGACAGTAATTCCAAGGGTTACTTTTAGCAACTCTAGTGTATGAAAGGAACTTTGGGGAGAGAGTTCTGTTGTTGTGAACTGATGTGCCTGCAAGGCTGAGAGCACTTGGACTGCTGGTATTGGCTGGCCAGGCTGTTTGCTCCTCCTGGAGAAACTGGGGTTTGCCCCTGCTCCAGGAGCTGCAGCAGCTGTGCCACACTCCCGTGGCCAGCCCGGCTGGGGTGTTGTTAACCTGCCCAAACTCACTGACAAGGGGCTTCCTGGGGCTCCTGGCAAGTGTGGTGCCTCCAAGATGCTGATCCTGTTTTGCTGTTCAGAGATTTGTTGCTTGATGCTGGTGGGAGGACGGGGTGTGATGTCTGGTGGAGAATGCAAAGACTGAGGAAGCTTCTTTAGCAAATGAAGAGCTGGAAGTGTCTTTCATGCTCTTGTGAGTGGCACAGTGGAGATGACATCATTATCTATAAGGAGAAATTAAACTAATTCATAGCCCTGTAGGAAATGTAAAGAAAGAGGCCAAACCAGCAAGGTTGTCTCTGTGGTCTTAAAAATGCCATCCACCTGGGACTGGTACATTTATCCTGAGAGCTCCTGTTTCTCCCCCCCAGATTTTATTTGGAATCCAAAAGATAAAAAAAGATTGACTATAACTTCTCAAGTTGGAGATCGATTACTTAGCACAGTTGTGTTCTCCAAACATACTGGAGAATAAAGTATTACAGACACCTAATTTAACTAATTTTTTTTTTAATTTCAATGACCTATTAAAAATAAGCAAACAAAAAAAGGCTGTGGAATTCGTTACTCATCTCAGGATGTTCCTAAGGATAAGACTGACAGACACAACTTACGCTGAGAAATTAATCTTGTAACCTAGCTGGTGGTCTACAAACTGAGCATTTCTACCACTGATGGTCCCTGCTAAAGTCATCCTGTTTTTTTCATTCCCATGGCTGTGCCGTGCCGTGCGAACTGGAGAGAGGAATAATAGATGAGTTTTGCAAGTGAAGTTGGCAGATATGACAGCACATGCGTGCAGTGGAGATCTGCTGAGGCAAGAGGATGCTGGATTGAGCCAATTTAAAATATTTTTAGACTCATGGTTTTCCAGGGAAATAGGACTTTTGTTTTTATTTATTAATTTTGTAAATTTCTAAATATGTTTGTGGCCCTTTTTCTTCCTCTTAACCAAGCTTGGACTTTGTACTACAAGATCTTGTCCAAGGCAGATAGAGGACTTGGGTCACAAATGACAGTTCTTTCTCTGCTGTCTCAGGCTGGTGTGGAGTTTTACTTTGATGGATATTGTTGCTAGCTTTCATGCCTAAGTAACCTAATTCAAATCTTTGGGTAGGGTTATCGTGCATTTGAAGTAAATAATTGTGTTCTGAGGCTGAAAATGGATGGCAGCCAGGGTACCCTTCCCTTGAGGAAACCCCAGTGCTCTCTGTTGAAGGGGTGCTGGGTTCTGAAGGTTTCAAAAGAGGTAATTTTGTTCCCTAAACAGCCCAAGATTTTAGTTATGCATTCTGTTTCAGACCCTTCTGTGGCATTGCATGTTGTGACATTGAATCAAACCTGAAATAACATGGCTGGATGGGCAAGAGATGGCAAGAAAAAACACTTAAAACCTTAAGCTTTTAGTAACCCAGAACCTTTGACAATGTGTTCTTTGACAAAACAGCCAATTAGTCAGGAAGTATAACATTAACCTGAACTTGTTCAGGAGTCAGAGTAGAACTGAACAGGGAAAAGTCTGATGGAGGATGTGCATTGGCTGGGAGCACAAGAGCTTTTTACACAATACTCACAGAGTCTAGTGATCTTCTATTCCAAATCCTTTTAAATCTTCTCTCCTTAATTAAAAAAAAAAAAAAAAGTCACTGAGGCAGCAAGACTGACATACCAGAAAATGCATTTCAGGGGAGAGTCATGAATGTTTAAACTGGCTGAAAGGCAGCCGGGCACAGTAACCAGGGGGGGGTTTGCAGTGCTGAAAACACCGGGTCTGTATAATTGACATCAGGGGAGAAACTTCCTTAAACTTCACCATTGAGGGTTGCTGAAATTTTAGTCAGAAGGAGAGCATTTATTCTTAAAAACTTCTTTATGTTTTGACACTTCATGTAAACACTGGGAAAACGCAACTCTCAAAGACATATTTGCATTGTGTTATTTGTAAGAATTACTAAATTTGCTTTGTTTGTAACCAGAGCTTTAGAATCCATGTTGCTTTTCTCTTTCCTCTTACTAATTCCCAGGATATGCATTAGCCTGGGCTGCAGAGCAGGGGACAGACAGTAGAGCCAAAGTGTTTGGCTGTTGCCTCATGAACTGATGAAAAGTGCAAACCACCAATACAAGCAGATCCAGTGTTACTGTAGGACAGTTTGGGCTCCAGCCTCTCTCTTTTTGTTGAAATTTTATTGATTGCCAATGCAGAGGGAATGCCATGCTTTCCAGTCTTTTCCATGTGTGTGCCTTTGCCTCCTTGGCGGCAGTTCCCCCATCCCGGCTGAGTCGCTGGGCTGGAGCTCGAGTCCACCTGCAGAATCCCATCTTCTATGGGATATGAATCACAGCAGCAAAGAAACTGGGGCACTGCAGCTATTTCGGTGAAGCTGAAGGGTGCTGGGGAAGGAATGTCCCTGTTCTGAATCTCCTCAACATCGTGGCTGCTTCCCGTGGTGGTTTCTGGACCAGCGAGGTAAAGGCAGTGCTCCCAAATCCAGGGACGTGGGGAGTCTCTGGGAGTCTGGAGATGTGCAAGGCTTTAGTGCTGGGGTGTGATGCAGGACAGGGCTGGGGTGGTGAGGACCCAGCATGGCACACACTGGGTGGAGGAGGTAGAACTGTGATTCTCTTTTGGAGAATGTGATGTCATGTCAGGCATAGATCCAGAATTTTGCTTAAACCAGCTCTGTCTCTGGGAAAATGACATTACAGATGGTGAATGTCATTTCAATGTAATGTAATCCTGTTATTAATTTAGTTAATTCTTCAACTGTAAATGAATGCAGTCTGAGTTAAGAATTTCAGATGATTTTAAGTGTGGATGTCACATTATGACTGCAAAGTACCTTCATGTTTCCCTTCACCAGTTTAGCCAGGAAAGCAGGAATGCAACATTAGGGTGTCTCAAGTCACAAATCAGTTCAGTGTTTCACAGATGTTGAGAATCCACTGGTGGTTTCTGCCTCGTCTCAAATGAATACTTTGCTACTCATTATTTATGTATTATCTAATCTGTGAGTTTTTAAGACACCTGCCAAGAAATGCACCCTTTAAGATATTTTGTTTTCTGCAGTACTCCGTTTTACAGGCAATTCAGTTTTGCATATTTCTGACTGGTTGAACAGGAAAAACACTAAACTGTTTGTGTGTCGTTATTTAAGTGTCAGTAGCCAGTTTTTAAAACTTTTTGCACTTGGTCTGTCTCTAGTCAGTCTTGCATCTTGACACCCATATCAGGAGGTGAAGGCAATTTCAAAATTATTTCGTTAGAGCCCCTCAGTAGCCCTGGCTGTGCTGGGGGTTGTGCAGGTTTCAGGGAATGTGAAGCCAGATAAAAATCTAGAGGGAGATAGATCTATGTAAAAAATACCTCGAGGTCTGCAGCTGCTGTGCTGCTCTGAAGACCACCTGGTGAGTGTGGTGAGTACCTTCCTGTCCTCAGGAGTCTGTAGTAGGTTCAATCCCTATGGATGATTTATATTCTTTCCAAAACTGTTACCTATCTTACACATTACAATTCAATAGCTGCAGTTATTTCTGCTGATGTCTATTTCTTTCTGAGACTGGATGATGTGATTCTATCTAAAATAGAGCATTTTTTTCTTCAAATGATTGCATATGTGCTCACACAGTGCCTCTGTTGTTCCTTTTTTAACCTTCCTGTTAGGCTGGTAATGATTTCCCCTTAGACCATCTTTTCACCTTCTTTCCAGGAGCTAAAAATAAGAGCTACACTCTGCACATCCCTGTTTCCTTTACCTTAATGCTTTAATTTAGATTAAGCAATTCCTTGCCTTTGATTCTTCAACTTCTTTAATTACTGTACAAGTGTGATTTCTTTTGGCTCTTTTTCCATTCCTTGCTCCACAGTGGAGGGGAATCCATGTGTTCACTGATTTTCAGTTGCATCTCTGACCCGAGGGTCCCCAGGTTCTCCATCTGCGCCTTGGCACAGATGGATTCTCTCCAGGAGCTCTCCAGTAGCTTCCTGCATGCTGACAAGTGGGCAGCTGTTTTCCTTGCACTGCGAGCATTGTCAGAGCCCTGGACCCTGGAAGGTGACTTTGATTCCTCCATTCTGATGGTTACAGGTGCTGTGGATCCAGATCTGGTTATCAAGTTTGTGCCTACCATGTCTTTGGCCCTTAAAGCTGGGTGTGGGGGCTGCTGGCAGGGGCTGCTCCCAAGAGATCTCTGAGCACAGCAGCCTTTGCTTGAAATATTATGAGAACTGAACAGGCAGAAGTAATCCCAGACTCAACTATTTGTTGTGTGAAGTATAAGAGTTTGCCAGAGGAAATACCTTTTCAGCTTGTAACCATAGTGTTGCTTTGTAATTATTCATTTGGATGGAAAATTCCAGCCTTCTAAAGGTTATCCCAGATGCAACTTTGCCAGGAAATGCATTACATGGGAAATAATACAACTCCTATGAATACACAGTCTCCAGGTGAAACTGGATGATGAGCATACTGCTGGAAGCAGTCTGAGTCTTGTTAAATGTGTCCCAGTGTTATAGGGCACTGCTTTCCAGAATGCTGCTGGGGCTCTGAGTGGCCAGGATTTCTCTTTGTGTAGTGCGGAAGGAGGAAATTCCATACAAGGAGCTGGGATTTTAAATAGTGGATATCTGCACAAGGCACAGGTCAGTCATATTTTGCAGATTTCTCTGCCCTGTGCTCCTCTCTGAATCCTCATGAATTGTATTTCTTAGCTGTTCCCCCCAGTTTGTTGATACTTTTAGCATGAGGGAAAACTATTTTGATATTTCTCTGTCAGTTATTTTGACATTAATCAACACTGCAGATCTTGTTTTGTTTGGTGTCTGGGTACATCATAAAGAGAGTTGCTGAAAGAGTTCAATTACAATATCAGCTTCTCTGCCAAATGTATTGAGCTGTTCTGAAAAGCGGCTTGTCTTTTCTGACCCAGATACACAGTTTCCAACTGTGGGAGATGCTGCCAGAAAGGCTCTTGGCAGAAGGCCAGCAATAAAATTATACTGCAGAAAAACACAACATATTTTCAGCAGCACTTTGTGCGGTGTGATGAAAAATTACCTGTCTCCTGAATGCAAAGCAGAGGCTAAAATAAACTTCCAATTTGAAGTTGCAAGCCTCTCATTCTGACTTTTGAAGGTAACAAAAAACGGTATAAATTCCAGTTATTTTCTCTTACTGTGTGATACACCTCGGGCTGTGTTAGATACTCATTGCTTTGTTATTAGCAACCTCTGTTGTTCTTGCTGCCCTGTCAATATAAACTCTGTCTGCTCTTGGGGTGCTGCACACTGCAAACTGCAGTTCTCCTGGGCAGATACTGGTGTCAGGGTAGATTTGGAAGGTGGAGGGTGTTTTTAATGCCTCAGCTGAATGTTGTTAGTGTGCGCCTTTTTGATGGAGCATTTAAAACCAATTTTCATGGCGTTCTACTTGGCCTGGCCAGGAGCCTGAAGAGCAGCTCGCTGAAGTGAGGGGTTTGGAGCTCTGGTGTCCAATGACCCCAATTTCCCCTTCTCTGTTGCAGCAGTAACACTTCTGTGCAAGGTGCTGCTGCAAGGGGATACTGGGGTGCCAGACACAGTTCATATCTCCTTTCTAGAGGCTCAGAGCACCCTAATTCTGGTATTTCAGTCCCCATGGAATGCAAGTACCTGTTTCTCCTGCCTTTTCAGTTCTCTGTTCACAGGCACTCAGAGGTAGCTGAGCAGATTCATCACCCCTGGCTGTTTAACTGTCTGTCCCCTGGGAATGCAGCTGCAGATGGAGGAATATCTCCTACTACAAAAGCCTCATCTGAAATTCTTTTCGTTTGTCTCGAGCCAAAGCATAAACTTCCTCTGTGAAGGATGGGATGTTTAATGGAAATGTTGCTACAGTGTCATGGTGTTTTAATAACATTTCTAATGTGTCAAATCCCCAGTGATTTTAAACCACGCTGCAGACTCTGCTCGGCTCCGCTGTGACCTGGTTTGGAGACAGAGATTATTTACTCTTGTTTTACACTTTAGGGGCACATGATGCAGAGCAGAAGTGACTTTTTCAAGGTCACCAAGGTCTCGGTGGTGCAAGGAGCTTCCTGTACAAGTTTTCTTGCAAGTGTGGGTGGCTGCCCCTAGGTAAAACAGCCACACATTTAAATACTGTGCTTTTTAATCTGGGCATCAGCTGTTACTTCCCTGAGGATGCAGGAACAAATATCCTGCTATAGGCTGGTAGTGGAATGAGGCTGTTGGATTTATGGAATTGCTGCTCACTTCACATAATGCTTTCTGATGTATTTGGTGCTGAGCTATGTTATGCTGCCTTAGTCCATATGGTTGGAGCAGATTTGATTTTGGTTTTCCTTAATTTAATTCTGTGTGCTGTCAAATGTACTTTATTCTGTATATTGTGTCTGCACTTTTATAGTAAACTCCCTCCTGTTTAGTGCTTTTGTTGAAAATGTTCTCTCAAAGTCTGAACTAAATTAGGGTTTCACTCCTATGCATGTTTCTGAAATATTCGTAGGATGTTAATGACTTGGAAGACATCGTGTATCAGCTTCAACTCAATTTTCAGGATTTTTTCCAGCTTTCTGAATTTTTTAATAAAGATCCCTTTGTAATTCATCTGTCTGTGCCCTGACTTCAGCCATGCACTGCTGAAAAAAAGGGCAGGTAAAACAGAGCTCATAGATACCTTCATCCAACAACCTTTACTTGTCACTGAAAACTGAACCTGTCTTGAAAACAAGAAAACAGGTCACTGCCTGCTAAGGCAGAGTATGGAGAGGTGTTGGCGTTTTCACTGCATCAGCCCAGCGGAGATGCCCCCCGTTGTGGCTGTGACACATTCATTTCCAGCCTGGTTTGGATTTTCCAAGAACCCCGGGGAGCACCTCAGGGCTGCCCTGAGGAGCCAGAGCTTCCAGAGCTCGGGCAGCTCTCGCAGACCTGCCCTCTAGACAGCAGCACTTACTGAGCACCAGAACTTGCTCAGCCAGCTATCTCTGTCCATCTGCTTGCCACAGCCTGGGCACAATGATAAGCAACAGCTTGCAGTAGTCTTGGGAGGGAGGCCGGGCTGGAGTGTTGCTGGAGTCTGGAGACATTGTACTGGGCATATGCTGAAGTCAGCAACACATTCCAGTGCCCTTCTCTCTGCCTGGAATTGCCAAGTTACAGCTACCAGAGAAGATAACAAACTGAAAATGTGAAATGTGGGAGTGACAGGGAAGGAGACTAGGTGAAGATAGCTGAAATTCAGTTTGGAGACAGAAATAATTTGAAATACATTATCCAGAAATGTGTCTCATAAAAGTCTCTCTAGTTTGCTATTTGCTGACTCAAGTTATTATTAATATTATTAAAAAGTTAAACGACCTTGTAAAGAGTATGGTTGGTTCTGAAGATGGTGAAAGGCTGTTGAGTGTGGAGGAGCTTATGACTAGCTCACAAAGTACTGCCAAAGCAGTGATCTTTGCTTAGTTTTCCTCCCAGCTGCCCACGTCTGACTTCCAGGATCTCTTATGAAAAAGAACATCCCCTTCCTTGATTGCTTCTGGGAAGCGATTTGGTAGAGTGTTAATACACCTTGGTGGGCACAGAGCCTCTGTGATGAGAAGTGGGGTCAGTCAGGGTTTTCATTAGCTTGCTTTTCCCAAGTATTTTTAGTACGACTGCACTTAACTCTCTTGGGGTTTCTTCCTTGGCAGTTTTCAGCTGCTGGAACAGACAGGCCCCTGCACAGTGTTCTTGTCTGGCTTTTTGTTTTACCCAGTTCTACATCCTAAATTCAGTGGTGTGACATACAAACAACCATCATGCCCTTGCTGCCAAAGCTGCTGGTCCTGTAAACCTGCTTGATTTCTTCCTAACTAGGGAAATAGGGAAGCAGGATCTGTTGTTACCTCTTCCCCTGTCAGATTCAAATCTCTGTGGGATGCAACATTTTAATTATTCCCTGTCACATCACAGGTTTAAGTATCTCCTCAGCTTTCAAGTCATCTCACCTATCCCTTTGCTGTTGCCAAACATGCTTTTAATCTCTAACAATGTCAGGTTTCTCTGACACACAATATGAAAAGCACTGCTAGAGAAGGGGGGGTCAGCGTACAGGAGAAAAGGAAATCATTTTAGTGTGTGTGTCAATCTGCAGAAATTTACTGACTGGGTTTCCAATTGCTTCAAAACGTTGCTGGACAGCTGATGCAACAATATGTGTAGTGAAAGGAAAACAGGAATTTTCTGCAAGGACTGAAGTGTCTTGCTGTGCACTGAGCTTATGCTTCCCCCTCTCACATTACCTGCTCTGTTATTCTGCGTTTCTCTCTCACAGAGCATTTCTTTGCAGTTTTATGCTGCCAGTGCTGGTGTTGTTTCCCAGCTTAGTACAAGAAGGCTGCTCTTGCAGGATCTTTTCCCTGCTGTGTGCTGGGAAAGGCAGTGCATGGGCAGCACAGGCGGTGTGGGTGATTTCAGCTCCTCGCAAGTCTGACGTCTGCAGTTTGTTAGAATGTGCTTGTCTGTCTTTAAATAACAACTTGCAGTTATTGCAAGCTGAAGCCTTGGTTCTTGTGCAGCATCTGACACAGGATCGGGGGCTGCACTGAGGATTTCCATAGAGAATTACTTTTTGGTAATTAAATGTGGTGTGTTTGATTCCTAACATGCATGTGACACTAAAATAGAGACTTGAGCCGGCTTCACATAGACCATGTTTGCCATGTTGGATTTCCTGTCATCCTCATCCCAGAAACTGGGCTTGCCAGGTGGCTGACAAACCTCCCTGGGATCAGCTCTAACTGGCACAGGAAAGTCGTTACATGTGTGTGGGCATGTCGTAAAAAGTTGCTTTCCACAGTGACATCTGTTTGCTCAGATATAAATGGATCAGTGAGTGTCCCATCTGGAAGCTGGTGTGCTCTGATCAGTGGTTTGCCTCGTGCTGCATCCAGCACTTCTGGAATCAACACGTCATCACTGCTGGTTTCAAGTTGTTTCTCTCTTTTTGCAGGTGAATTAGAGAAAGTGACTCCCAGAGCACCTTGGCTGTATGAACTCTTGAGCTGTCAAGGGACTGAGAGGCTTATGAAGAGGTTCTGTCAGGCAAAACAGTGCTTAGCAAAGACACCAAGGAGGAGGGAAAAGGAGAAAGGGAGGGAGAGAGAGCTGAAACACTAACAAACCATGGTAGGTATTTGTTGTCTTTCACAGGGGTGCATTAGAAGTGTTTTCTGCTGCCAGGCTTGCATGGGGCCTGATCAAACCCAAGAGAGGGGATTTTCTGACCTTGCACTAACTGAGGGATGGTACTGTGTGCTTTGAGCAAAGCAAGTGAGGTTTGATGTATTGTCAGCCTCTTAAAGCCAGAGAGTGTTCTTGTGAGCCTGCAGTACATGAATTATTAAAAACGAACGAAGGGGATGCTCATAAGGTTTTCTAATAAAACTGGCATTAGCAGGCTGTAGCAAACAGCATCAGTGACCTTGAACTTGCAGAGTTCATTACCAAATGCTCACACTCCCCTTCCACCTCTACCTCACAAAAGGAAGTTTTGATTATTCCCATCCGTGTGTGTGTGATTGACAGTGCCTCTGTGCACACTCGTAACAGCGCAGATGAAATGTGTGTAGCCAAATATACCCGGTGTGTATTGTTTAAGTGAGGAGTCACTGCTCATCTGCCTGGGTTTGGCTGCAAATTAGAAATGCCTGAGATGTGGGATTTGTAAAGGCGTGCAAGTATGAAGTATTGTGATGGTGAGATTCTGAAAATGTGTTCGCAAAAAGGCAATAAACCTACTCAGTTCCTGAACAATATGAGTGGAGAGCAGTTTAAGCATATTTATGTATTTTTAAGCCATCTAAGGTTATTACTGAGAGAACGGAAATGAGAATAAATGCAGTAAATTTTAAGTACAGTTGCTTATGTTTGTGTGGCTGGTTGCTGCTGGTAGGCTGTGTGTTTATATTTGTATTTTAAAAAAAGGACCTAAACCTAAACTTTTGTCAGTTACGGAGTGAAAGGGGGAAAGAACACTTTGCAAAGCAGAGTTGTTAATATATTTTAAATAGTGTCCCACTTTGTCATTCTTTTTGGCCTGAATTGTAATGAGGAATTGATCTTGTCAGCCCCTCTTCATTAGAAAAGAAAGTGTGTCTCATAATTAGGAGTTACCAATTTGTTTCTGTTCCACTGTTGTAACTGACATTTTGAAAGGTAAAAGATGGTGGGTGAGTTGTTAAATGCAGCTCGGCCGTTTCCCTGCAGCTCCGGCTGTATCCATGTTGTGGATAACCACAAGAGGGACCTCCTGGAAGTGTTTTGCAGCCTATCAAACTGCAGGGGATAAAACCAGCCCCTGACAGATGAATTGTTACTGCCCAAATTATCCATCTGGGTAGGAACACAAAAATTAGGAAGGGAATGATTTCATGACCTTCAATGGTAGAGACACAGGGAGTGCAATAAACCAGGAAATCGTGGACAGTTCCTTAATAAGGATCCAGCCCAGAGGCCTCTGAGGTTGTCCAAAGGCCCTTTGTGTCCTTAGGAGTGGGTACAGCTACAAACCCATGACGTAGGGGTGAAAATGACACCTAATTAAGGTGCTAAACGTGTAGGAGGAACAGAGGGGTTTGGTTGGTGATTCCAGGCTCTGGGAGGCTTTCAGGAGGCTTTCAGCAGTGACTGATGTGTCTATGGAGACCAAGACTTATTGCTGCTCTTGCCACAGGTCTGTGCTGTGATCACAGCTGGTCTGGGGCACTGTTTAGATCAAGAAAGTCTCACCTGAATAGTCTGCAGCAAACCCAAAACTTCCTAGCACAGGTTACCCAACCAGTGAAGTTTACCTCCCTCAGCAGTATCACTCAAAAGTCTTGAGTTTCACTGCAGACTTAAAATCAGCACTCCAATCTCTTCCTATTCATTTGAATGTTTTTAAAAAAGAAATTTTGGTCTCTTACCGTTTATCTTTATTCTCATCTCCATTCGTGCCTTTGTAAATCCCTGCGCAGTTGCTGAGCCTCTCACAGTTGTGTACTGCCTGTGACTTCATCTGCAGCAGCAGCAAACCCGGGAGGGATTGGCTCTTTGCCTGCCTGTTCAAGGTGTGCTGCTGTCCCTGGAATAACCAGAGGAGAGGTGGCTGCACTCAGCACTTCCAGAATATGCAAAGTTATATTTGGAGAGTATCAATGCCCTTTACAAAACAGGAATCATCTCTCCTTGCCTGCCCTCCTTTCCACATGCTGTGCCCAGTCTGCCCCCACCCTGGCATGCTCATGTTGTGAATTTCCCTCCCTTGACACAAGGTTGCCTTTTGGGATCAGGACCCTGGCTCTTCCCTTTGTTCCAAGCTATCCTACTGCTGAAGGCTGGCACAAGCTATCAAAGATCTCTGAAATTCAGGAATGCCTTAATCCCTGCAAGTATCCCAGGGTGGCGCAGCCCCTCTTCCTTTCAGTGCTGTTGTTCACAGCTCGAATCCCCATGAGGTCGCTCAGCAACATCAGGGTCTGAATGATTTCTCACTGACTTGGAAGGGTTAATGTAAATAACCAAGCAAGTGAAAGCAGGGAAGTCAGAGACACTTAATGAAACTGGAAATGAAACTCAGGGGTTTTGTGTTCTCCTGCTTCAGCACTCTAAGTTATACTCCAGCCAGGCAGACTGTGCCCTCTTCCCCAAGAGAATCTTGGTGGGGCAGGACAGGGAGAAGTAAGAAAAACTATGAAAATATGTTTTACTGGCTTAATGCAGATTTTTCTCTACTGGTGTTTGTTTTTTATTTTTAAAATTTATTTAAATAAATTACTTCTGGATGATTATAAGCAATGTTTGTCCTAAAACACATTATTACCTCTGCCAGGGAGGATTCCCATTCAGGCAATGTCCTATCAATAATCCAATAACTTTGTTCTCTTTTCTTCCTGTTTCCCACTCAACAGAGATCGATCCGATCTTTTGCTAATGATGACCGCCACGTAATGGTGAAACACTCAACCATTTATCCATCTCCAGAGGAGCTTGAAGCTGTCCAGAACATGGTCTCAACAGTAGAATGTGCCCTTAAGCATGTCTCTGACTGGATGGATGAAAAGAACAAGTCTGCGAAGTGTGAGGGTGATGTGGAAGCCAAGGAGGAAGCTGCAGAAGGCACTGCCAAGTGAGTGAAGCCTCAGCTCACAACGTGTCCCTGTACTGCCCTCAATGGCTCCTTTCCTCCAAATAAGAGTCGTAGTGTTACTTGGGTCTGCTGCAGATGAATGTTCATAGAAGGAGGAGGATATATTTGGACTTTCTGAGGTGGGAGCACGTGGGGGGAGTGCAGGGAATGGCAATAAACCCAGTGTGGGCAGCAGTTGCTCTCCATTTCTTTGTTTATTTTACTGTGATGTTGTGAAGTTGCATTTAGCAGATAAACCTTTCAGCAGTTTTAAGCAAATACAATTCCCCGGAACACAGCAGTGCAAATTGACAGCCATGTGCTTGGGGGCTTCTTCAGTCTGATATACAAAAGAAGTTTTTATAATCCAGCAAATGAACTTTCCTCAGCCTCCATTACTTTCTATTATTGTCATGGTTTAACCCCAGCTGGCAACTCAGCCCCACATAGATTCTGATTTTTTATAAAAAAATAATCCAAGTGTGCAGTAAATGCTTTGGAGACAACTGGAGGAGACAAGACCTGGTGCTGGCCTGTCAAAGAAGCATTTCTTGCATTTTACTCCATGCTTTTAAACCATCTCAGTCTACAAAACTGGCTTTTGTCAGTCTTTTTCTTAGCACTCAAAAATTAAGTGTTCCTATGCTGCTTTGAAAATTCTTTACTGTGGCTCTTAATGGTTCCCCTAAACTGTAGCTGGAGAGTAAAATCCCTTTTTAATTACCCTAAATTGTTTCACTTCCAGGGATCAAGGTGGTCGGACGTTATGTGGTGTTATGAGAATTGGCTTGGTTGCAAAGGGCTTGCTGATCAAAGATGATATGGATCTGGAGCTGGTTCTCATGTGCAAAGAAAAACCCACAAAGACCTTGCTATGTATCGTTAAAGACAATCTCCCAGCTCAAATTCAGGTGAGTTCATTTGGAAGAGTCCTCCCACAATGGCTGATAGCACTGCCAGGGCTATTTGGGGAAAGGCTGGAATTTGTTCCAACAAGAAAGACAAGTGATATAAAGGAATATACTCTGAATCTAGGACGGCATCTGGGGCGTGTGACGTATTTAATGTGGTGACATGAAGTTCTTCCTCACAAAATGTAACCTCTTACTGCTGTTGTTGCCTACTCCTGTTTGTGCTGTCAGTTCCCTGGGAGGGCAGCTGACCTGTGTGTGTGTAACTAACCCAGTGTGGGTTTGGGCGCTCTGGTCCAACCAACATGAGCTGAACTGCAGAAATCTTCCCTGCTCAAGTGTGTGACAGTCCCTATTGTTGTCCCCTGCCTGAACCTGCAGTTCCTCATTGCAGCTGCTTTGCTTGGGCTGTTCCCACATAAACCCCTCTGTGCTGCCGAGGTGAGAACATGTCATTTTAGGTGGTCATTCATTTTGGCTCATGTTAATCATGAGCTCGCATTATTTTTATTTATGGCTACTTAATTCTGATGGTGGCATCCAGCGGGCAGCAGTTGCAGGTTCTTTAGGGATACCACCTCTGTGACAGAGTTCTGAGGCTGAGGAATCAGTCCAGCTTCCAGACTCACCAACACTGGTGCCAAGGAACTGCCCTCAAATATTCCACTGCAAGTGCCCCTCTCCAAACTACAACCAAACTCAATCTGCTTTTCTCCTGATCTGCTTTTCTCCCTGTGTTTTACCATTCTTGACAGCTGTTTGTTCTCACCATTCATTTTCTCACACAAAGGGCTTGTTTTAACGAGCTAATGTTGTTTCTAGAGATGTGGCTCTATCCATAGCTAAAAATGCAAAGGATCTTTTGAGTAGTAAAGAGTAAATTTTACTTGTTTGAAAATGATAGAGATGTATTGAGTATTAAAGAATAAATTTTGTAGTGAGGCATGAAATGAGGAGGGTTGAAAGTGAGAAGAAAAGTTAATATGTGCTTCAAAAAAAGTTAGATAAAATGAGAGAATAGACATAATTAAAATATGTGAAGGCTGAATAAATTCAAGGGACAGGCAGGTAAGATCCTGTGGGGAAGGACTGTGAGGGATTATGGAAAAGATGAGGGAAGAGGACTCTAATGAAAAGCTCCAACTGTTGTGGGCATGGAAGACAAGGAGAGGCTCTGCAGAGGGATCAGATGCTGGAGGCAAAAGAGGATTTAGGCCCATTAGTGGACAAAAGGAGCAGGTGAGGTACAGAGACTCAAGAGCTTCTGCTTTGCTGCTTCGAAGGCTCGTGGTGAGCAGATGCTCAGCCATGTTCATCCCAACAATAAAGGAGCTGCAGAGCAGATTGCAGCAGGGAAGGAGTCGGAAACCAGACTCCACACAGAAGGGATGGCTGGAGGACTCTGAGCCATCTGTGGCTGTCCTTGTGCTTCTGGAGGTTGAGAGAGGTCCCAAAGGGCTGCTGAAAGACCTGCAGAGAGATAGATCACTGCAGAGAACTGATACAAGGCACGTTAACAGAGCAAACTGTAAGGCGGTTGTAGCACTGGCTACAAAAGGAATGTTTTCAATTGTTTTTAATGAGGGAGGGAAGGCTGCCTTTGTTATTGCAATGCCCTGTAGCCTTCTCATTAGCTGAGGCACATACACAGATTCTTCACTTTTTCAGTCGATTGGGAGAGTCTTGAAATCTTTCTTGGTGACTTTCAGAAACTTACAGAAGAGAAGTATCTGGTGGAGGAGCATGTAAATGAGGCAGCTATTGTTATCCATAACACAAAGGAGCCCAAGCTCACTTTGAAGGTGATACTCACATCCCCTCTCATCCGAGATGAAGCAGAGAAGAAAGAAGGAGGTACACAGAGCGTTTTAACTTGGTTTTAAGACTGTTCTAGCTAAATGTCCTGACTGTGCAGCACAGGGTTAATTGGGAAGTAGGCTTTTAATTGTGCATCATGTACTGATTAGACTGGCTATTGCCACCATCGGTTACATTATTTGTGCCTTAAAAAGACAACAGTCACTTAATTTTCATGTAAATATGTGAGTTTTCCTTTGCAAGCAATATGCCTACAGTGTTAACTTTGACATACAATTAGATCTTAGTTCTCCTTTCTTTCAGACTTGCTATTTAATTCTTGAACACCTGGCGCTGCACAGTCTTGTTTGCAAATTAAGTCAGTCAAGTGGGATTGGTTCATAGTCTTGAAAAACTCATAAAAATGTTTCTCTTTATGTAAAAGCCCTCTTCTGCAAAGCTCGCCAGCGTGTCATCCTGGCCCTCAGTTTTTATTGGTTGATGATGTGTATGTTTCTGGCTTTATGAATTTCCTAACTGGGATACAATTGAAGTTACGGTGCTGTGATACAGCACTTTTGCTTCTGAATTGAACGTTGTACCTCATGTCCTTAGAGCAAAATAGTTCTAGAAAACTGTCACTTAGTCCTTTCTGTTCCTTCTCCCTCACCGCGGTGTCCGACACAGTTCCGTGCCCGTGCTGCAGGAATGGTGACTGTAGTACCAGTGAGGCTGGAAACAAACTGAGAGCAATAGAGAAGAGCAAATGTAGCCATACTTTGTTGTATTTTTAAAATCTTGTCAGTAATTTCTGCTTCCGCTTCCCAAACCTATCCCTAGAAACTTTGCCACTGGATGATGTCAGACCTTTGACCAACTGGCCACTCTCTGTCATGACAACTGAGGCAGCTGGGCCCGTGTGGGCTAGGGAACTCCCTGTCGCTCTCTTCCCATTTCTAGACTTGCCACAAGTCCTTTGCTTCCTCCCTCTCCCACGTGGAATACCGACGGGATGAGAAATGTTGGTCAGTTTCTCCTCATTTGGTTGGAGGCGATGGCAGGAAGGATCCCTTTCCAAGTGACATGGAACACTTTGGCAGCAGTTGAATGCAGAAAAATCTTACAGAACAGATGAATGGCAAAGATCCCCTAATTACACTGGCTGTTTATTCTCAAATTAGCAACAATGCTGTTTCCAAGACCATTAAAAATAAACTGCATATTGCTTTAGTTGTTCAGCTTCCCACAAGATGCTGAGACCAGCCCTGGAGCTGCTGCAGCTCATCCATGTTCATGAGAGAGCACAAAGTGCGGGACAAATTCCGGTGGTGAAGATTTGTGAGATTCCCACAAGGGGATACAGTTTTACACAAAGGCTTCTGCCCTTGTGCAAGTATTTTCTTGCAAAAATTCATGCTGTTATGCCAGCAAAGTCCAGGAATTTCTGAATTAATCTAAAACTAAAAGGGGATTGGAATTTTTATGCTTTCTCATACTTAAAATGTAGGTGGTCTATTTTTTTTTTCAGTATCTTAAAATATTTTCAAAGGTCTCTACTATATTTTTTAAATTTAAAATGATTTTACCACCTCTCCTGAAGTGGTTATACGCTGTCATTCTGTGTAGCTGCTGAGGACAGGGAATAGAGTCATGGATCTCATTTTAAAGTCCAGGTTCCTTGGCATTGATTTATCACAAAGAACAGAGACATTCACCATATTCCTTTTCAAGGTATATGGAGCATTATGGAGATGCCACTAAGTAAATTGAAAGCAGAGGGATACATTTTTTTGTAATTTTTCCAACCATATTTGGATTAGAATCACTTAGGTTCAGACCAAAAATTTTTCATGTCTAGTATCAATGGAGAATAACTGGAGAAACTGGTGAAAACACCTTGATCTCCAAAGCACTGCCATATTTTTTCAGTACCACTGAACAATGTCGACCAAATGTAAATACAATTCCTATGCAGTTTTAAAAACCTGTCAGTTGACTCCATGCATTCTTTTGACTGAAGGAGCTCAAAGTGCTGCTGAACTTGCCTTTCATCTTCCATGTAAGATAGGCCCGGGCTGCCTGAGCCTGCGGAAAACTGACCAAGGTTTCTGTGGTGGGATTAGCACTAATCTGTCCTCTAACAACCCAGGTCAGGCCAACGGCCCTCGTTACCAGTGCTCCCATTGTTCTGTAGGAATGCTGTGTGTGCCTTCATGCCCTGATGTCAGAATGTATCGAAAAACATTCCTGGATTTCTCTTCAGTCCCCACCTCTTTGGAAAAGTGTTCATGTTTAAGATGTGGTGTTTGTCCTATTTGTTTTTGCTGCTCTTTAGCAAAAATAAATAGTGGCCCAGTGTGTGTGTGCATTTTGGTGTTTCTCACAAACAGCTACCCATAAAGCTCTGCTTTCTCATGTTGAGAAGTCAAGCACCTAAACTGCCTGCATTTTGCATCAGTTTAAATTTTAAACTTCGTAAGAAACTGAATATTTAGTCACAGCATCAAATATAAATTGGGCTTTCCAGACCAGAACCTTGTATCCTGAAAACCAGTTGTTGTTACTGAGCATACAGTAACAACACACCGTGTAATTACAAACAAGCTGGTTCACCAAAGTGGGGCCAAAGTCCCATTGCTCCTGGAGCAGGACACGGCCAGTGATGCTCCCAAGGGGCCAAGTGCCTCTGAAGGGGCAGCAAGCCCCAGACTGCCCTCCCCTATCCGGAGAAGACAAGGCTCCTCGTATGGCTCAAATGAATGGAGTTGGCAGCTCCTGTGTGAAGAGAATGTGTACAGCAGTGGGGAGAGAATTCCTGAGGGATTGGTTCTGCGTTGCATAGTGTGAGCTAACGTCAGGGCTTTAGAATTTACTCTTTACTAAACTCCTTGGATCACTGCCCTTGTTAAAACTACAAGGAAAAAAGGAAAGCTTTGCAATCCCATTTGAAAATTTTGATTTGGTCTCACTTTCCTGACTGGCAGAGCATGAAGAAACATGCCATTCTCCCGAGGGGGTCCGAAGGGAGCCCGCTGCAAGCCGCTCGCCCTCTTCACTGCCTGTTCTCTTCATCTTTCTGTTTAATAGAATCTTGCACCCAAAAGTTGGCAGACTGCAACATCAGGACACTGGGGCTGAACAAGCAGTTGGCAAAATTCTCCAAGATATTTGTAAATTAGACCTTGGAAAATGGCTTTAATCCTGTAAGAAGAAGTACCGTTCTAAATCAAAACAAACCTTAGGAGGTTTTTGGTTCACCTGAATGACATGTGACATGTATTCTGTTTGGTTTGTAGTTTAAAGGAAAAATTAATTTACTTTGTCAATGGCTGCAACACTCTTTAGCAAAGCCTCATACAACACTGAGCCCCAGTTCACTGCAGAAAATTAATGATTTTGCAGTCAGTCACCTTTGCCATTTTCTAACGTTTTAAAATAAGATTCTGATCATTCATTGACAGTACTTGTTTGATACAATACTTGAGCTTTAAGCAGATGTTTATATTGTCTGCAGTGAAGTTTTGTCAGAGAACTACCCAGATGGGTGTTGAGTAATCCTGTGCCACAAATGTCACTTCTGAAAACAACGAAACTGCAAAGGAAATTTAGAAGCAAATCTTGTGTTCCAAAGTGACCTTTCGTGCTCAAAGAAAGCCAGAGCTTTGAGACTTTGCAGCTTTCATTTGGAAAACAGACAAGAGGAGTGATTAATCCCAATCCTGGAATGCTGTTGATGAGGGCAATAACAAACAATGCAAATATCTGCTGTGAAGTTCACAGGGGTTAGAAAATAAGCTTATAGCACTTGAGTCAGCAGCTGTGAACTGCAACCATCACCTGTCAGACAAGATACTGGTTCTGTTCAGTTTTACACTGGTGGGTTTTTTTGGCTTTGGGCTCTTTCATTCATTGTAACATCAAGTGCTTTTACCAGAGTGACCTTCCCAGGAAATGGCTTAGGAGAGGCAGCCTTAACATTAAAGATGCAATTGCTTATGCAGCCAATCCCATTCAAGGTAACCCACGAAAATGTACTTGGAGATGGCACTAACAAATTGATGGTACTTTTGTCTCCTAACTTGTCCTGGCATTTTAAATGTCTTGCTGGATTTTGCTCATCTAGCAGAGTCTTCAATTTGGAATGGATCTAGTATTTCATTCACCTCTGCAAAGGTCTTTAAAGACCTGGAGAATTAACCATTATGAATAATGAAAAGCGTATATTTCCAAATTATTTATTTTTAAGTCAAGAGTAATTATGTATTCATAGGAAAATGACATATTCAAGGTTTTAGTTGAGCCATGGATTCATTTTGTTATTCCAGTTGTTCTCAACATCACCTGAAACTAGTATCTTTGTAATGTGATTCCACAGACGTGTAGAATCTGTCATTTATACAAAGTTTCCAAAGAATCTGGGTGTTACAGACTCCTCTGGATTAAAATAAAATAAATACGGAAGAAAGGACTGATAGAGATTTTCCCTTAATTGGACGGGAGTGCTAAAAGCAGTTTGTTACAAGCTGGTTGATAAAAAGGGAGGGAAGGCAAAAAAGTGTAAACCTGGACAGAAAATATCAGTGTCTTGTCTCTCAAATCCATCTTTAAATTTCCTCTGTTGGTTTCAGTTGCTGTTGGGAAGATTTTTACAAGAGGGCACTTCCTCTCAAATACATTAATGACCTGGAAGTTACCAAACCCACTCTTTCATATGCTCTGGTTATATGAAAGACTAATCAAACCAAAATATTGTACTAGCATTTCCTGTATATTTCTTTCATTGAATTATACAGGCTAGTACTGTTCATGCAATAATATTTCAAATATATTCAGTTTTTTTCTTTGGAATTCTCAACAATTGCATGGATGTAATTTCACTTTCTACCTATTACATTTTTTTTATTACTCCCTGAGATTATCTTCGTCTTGTCCAAAGAAGCTTTGGAATTCTGTGCCACCTTTGTGGAATAAAAGTCACAAAGAAGAAGAGGAAAAAAAAGCCCAATACATCCCAACAGAAAAAAAAAAAAAAGAGAGAAGTGCTATAGAGCTATTTTCTGCCCTGAAATGTGTTCTACATTTTTAATAAGATCCCAGGTTGTCTGTAGCAGTGGCCATCTTTATTATTACTATTATTTTACAAGGAGTGAATGCCTTTGCTTCTGTTGCACATGTGCACATTTACTACCTTTAATGGCTTGTTTAAATTAAATAACACCGTGCACTTAAATTCTGGGAGTCTTATTATCTCATTGAGATGCTGCCGCTCTTTTTGTATTGTGACAGAAACCCCTTGGTCAAATTGTATCTGTCTCTTTTTATCCCATTTTTACCAGTAGATAATGTTGCGATGAAAGATCCTCCGGACTTATTGGACAGGCAGAAATGCCTGGAGGCCTTGGCGTCTCTGCGGCACGCCAAATGGTTTCAGGTTGGCTCTTTGTTCTTACCTTGTTGTTATTGTAGCCTTGCGAGGTTTAATTTGAGACAGTTTTAATTTTAATGCCTCTTTAATTTCTGACTAGTCCCTCCTAGAGCAAAGGTCTAGAATTCCAAACCCAGTGCTGTACTGTGCGAGGGCAAACGTGACAGGGAGACAGTCAGCTGGTCCAGAGTTGTCATGAGGCTACAAAAGCAATCTTGACATGTCGCTGCCTTTTGTATATATCTCTCTAAATTCAAGTGTACTTCTATATAAGTGTTTTTATTTTGCATGAAGCTGATTTAGTATTAAGTAATAATAATTCAAAAAAAAATCTATCCCAGGACTCTGTGCATTTAAAAAGAAAAACAAAATTGAAGACTAGGCTTTTGCAGGTGTATTGGAATCATTTTGTTTGTTTTAGGCCAGGGCAAATGGACTAAAATCATGTGTAATTGTCCTTCGTATTCTGCGGGATTTGTGCAACAGAGTCCCCACATGGGCACCACTGAAAGGCTGGGTAAGTACAGAAAGAGCTGAAGGCCAGAGGGTCATGTGTCAGGTCTTCTGAGAGTTGTAGCAGTGTCTGGACTGGAGAAAGCAGAGTCTTGTATGAGACTCTTCCTTCCACCCCCGTCCCTTTGGTCCCCATTAACTGCTCTTTGTGTTGGAGAGAGAAGGCAAGTAGTCCTTGAGTGTGGGACACACTGATCCCATGAAAAGGGACACACTGATCCCATGGGAAGGGACACAGTGCTGCGGACCTTGCGCATCCCAGAGGATTGGCGATAGACTCCCACTTGTTGCCTTCCATCCCTCTTGTTTAGTTTTCCAAAACTACCCTGCTCCCATGACGATGCCACTCAGTCTGCCAGTGGTTGTTCCCCTTTCCTGGGGTAGGTTTGTTCTGCATGCCCAGAGAACGCTCTGTAGGGCAGCAGAGGTGGTGTTTCTCTAGTGTGGAACTGAAAACCCTCCAAAAGGAGAACATTCATCTTACCTGACTTTAGAGACCCCTCCTTTTTGACTTTCTGGGCAGACAGTGGAGAGCAGTTGGTGTCCTCAAAAGGTGACTCAGAGCAGGGGACAAAGACATGTGCCCTGCACGAGGACGTGGCCTCCTCTGGGGCAGGTCTCTGTCCCTTAGACCTGTAGTGGAGTACAAACGAAGTGACCTGATGTGAATGTCTGATCCCTCTGCCCCCCCATATTTAACTGCAGTCACAGTTACCCTTGTGTCCATACTAATCGTAATTTAATGTCTTCTAGCCACTCGAGCTTATATGTGAAAAATCTATAGGTACTTGTAATAGACCTTTGGGCGCTGGGGAAGCGTTGCGACGAGTGATGGAGTGTTTGGCATCTGGAATTCTGCTTCCTGGTAAGGGGCCAAATGAACTCGAGAACACAAAGGGATGGTCAGCCCACCTTAACATTTAGCTGTTGCTCTAGGATTACGTGAGAAATGTGTGCTGTGAACTCTAAACCTGCTGTGGAGTGAAATTAATGATTTCTTCTGTAAAATTAAAATTAAAAAAAAAAGGTGTTGCATAGTGGTCCACTGTGTGAATAATACTACCACTGCAGGAGAAGTTAATGGGGAATGTTAGATTTGTTGTATATTAACTCCTACCTCATTAAGGGGTTGCAAGTAAACAGACTTAATGATTATCTGGTTTCTACGGATTCCGTGAAATCCACATACCTGTCCAAATTATGTGTTGTTTTTCTTCCAAACCTACTGCTTTCAGTTCATGTTATCACCCATGTGCAGTGTTTACCCTGACAAGTTCTGTGGCCACTGCAAGGGTATAAAAGCTCGGGTCAGTTTGCTTTGTGTGAGGCCTGACTCCCTGCTGGAGAAGGGGTGCTGCTCACTCTGCAGCAGCTGGGCTCAGCTGCTCTGTCAGTCCCTGTTTGCACACTGCTGCTCGTTCCCCTCAGTAATCCCCGTTCCTCTCCCTGCCAGGGGGCCCGGGGCTGCACGACCCCTGCGAGCGCGAGCCCACGGACGCTTTGTCTTACATGACAGTTCAGCAAAAAGAAGCCATTACACACAGTGCTCAGGTAGGGAACTCTGTGTGTGCTGCAACAGTGAGGAATTCAGCTCGTTAGCACCATTTCTTCTCTGCCAGGATGGCAGTCCTGCCAGTTCTTGTAGTGTGCTATCCTGGAAAGGTTAAACCAGAGTTCAGGAGTGCAAGAGTTAAATGTGTGTGAAATCTTATCCTTGCAGAGGCAGTGGGATGTCTGTGGGATGTCTGTGCACCCACCTCTGCTCCCAGCACAGAGCCCCTGGGTGGGCTCCCTGTCAGTGTGCCCTGCACTCTGTGTTACAGAAATTCATGAGTTTTATGTTTTTAGACATTAGCATTTTCCACAGCTATTGCAGAGGCCAGCTGTAAAAGCTGTCTTCTTGTCTATCAAAACCACAGAAGTAGTTTTGTGTCTAAAAACTTACCAAAAACTTGGACAACTGAAGTGAAATCCTGCTGTGATTAACTTGTGTTTCTGCTGTCCCTTTCAGCACGCGCTCAGATTATCAGCCTTTGGGCAGATCTATAAAGTTTTGGAAATGGATCCCCTCCCATCAAATAAGTCATTTCAGAAATATTCCTGGTCAGTAACTGACAAAGAAGGTAGGTATTATTTGTTCCAGAAGTCACTAATTGGGCAGTAAACTAGGAGTTCATTTAGAATTGGTGAAGTTCTGAATTATGTGCTGTGAATGTTAAGTAGAAGCTTTTCTTTGTTATATGTGGGGTGATTTTTTAAAAAAATATTTCCATGTGAGGAAAAAATCTGGAAGTTCTGTTCCCTAGAAATACCAAGAGAGGAGAGGCAGAACAGCCACACCATAGCTGATAATTTTCTTTAAGCACAAAGTCCTTTGGCATCTGAAGAGCCAAATGCTCTTATGCTGAGAAGGAGAAACTGTAGACTTGTCAAAAAACATATGAGTGTCCACAATAAGAATTACTCAAAAATTCTTCCTAGAAAACAATATATATCTAATAAAAAAAAAATTTCTGTATGTAGTTTTTTGTCAGAAAAACACTGTTGAAGGTCTTGCTTAGACTAACTGTGGAAAACAGCACCGCAGGTTTGCAGACCTTACCCCACACCTGGTGTTGGACACAGGGGTCCTGCCTGGCCTGGCAGAGTGAGCAGTAAACCAGTATTGGCTCTCGTGTAGCAGTAAGAAAGCTGTGACTGATGCATGAGTTCTTTTCACTATAAACAAGCAAGGAACAGTGTGGGACTAATCAGACTCCTGCTGTGGGATCGTGTTTTTCTAATGGCATATCTGTATTACAAGGAACCTTATACCCTAGGTACAGGCTCGTCTGCTCTGAAGAGACCGTTTGAAGACAGTGTTGGGGATGATAAAGATCCAAATAAAAAGATGAAGCGTAATCTGAGGAAAAGTAAGTGCAGCACTTCTCCATTCTGTTTTCAAAGATCTATTGTACAGGGGGAGCTGGGTTAAAAGCTTCTCTGTGTTGGTGTGGTAGAGCATGTGGAAGTCTTTGGAACAAAATTGTTGTCTCTATCACCCTGCATTTGGAATGTCAAACACCTCTCTTACTGTGCATCTGAATTTCCCCTGACATGCTTTACTAACTGAATGATTTGCATTTTTATATGGGATTACCCATCAAGTTACACCAGAATTGAAGTTGCCTAAGCAGCTGACATATTTTATCGGTAACATCCCTGTATTGTGGGGTCTTTTTAAAGTACTGCAGTGATTTTGCTGAGTGAAGATTGCACTCTCTTCACTCTTCCCCTTCCTGAGTTAGGCGTTGGTCTCTCAAGACCTTCCACAAAGAGAATAAAACGTGTAATCTGCAAAATGTTAATGTTGCACATATGCACAGACTAGAAGTCTCTTGGCATTGCTGGGATCCAGTCATTCTGGGATCCAGTCATTCTGGGGGCTACTTCCATTGTGCTACTTGGATGCCAGATCTGGTTCCCCATTGGCTATAAAACTTGTTACTCCTTTTACAGCAGCCAGGAGGAATACAGCTAGCTGCAACAGAATGGTGTTAATATAAAACCGGGTCATTAGAGTTGTTATCGCAAATTAGAATGGCTTATTAAAGACTTAACAGCGTAATGGCTCTCCTCACCCTCCTGAGAGGCTGAGGGGTGGTCCTGCTCCTTGATACAGACAGAAGGCACTGAAATGCAAACTGTTTCATTTTTCTGTTCATCTTGTTTTGTTCATTTTCCTTCCCCCTCCTTCCCCCACTCCTCCTACTATCTTGTACTAGTACTAGATAGTAAAGCAATAGATCTCATGAATGCTCTGATGAGGCTGAACCAAATCAGGCCAGGGCTTCAGTATAAGCTGCTGTCACAGTCTGGTCCAGTCCATGCCCCAGTCTTCACAATGTCTGTAGATGTTGATGGTACGACTTATGAAGCATCAGGACCTTCTAAGAAAACAGCCAAGCTCCATGTGGCAGTGAAGGTAAGGCAGCCTGAAGTAATCTGCTAACCCCAGATCTTGGGATGGAGTATGAAATGTGGTTAGAATTAGTAATATGCAAGCTCAAAATTTAAAAGAAGAATCATTAAGCTGAGCTACTCGCTCTGTGCTCTAAATGCAGCCGGGCACAGTTCAAAGAGCAGCATTGTGCTGGTGGGGGGGAAGAACTGCCCAGGGCTCTGCAGGTCAGCTCGTGTTGAAGTGGACTGAAGGTGGTGGTCAAATTCTGGATGGGAGGGGTTCAGTTGTGTTCTGTTCTACTCCTTCCTCCTGTTGGTTTGGAAATGGCATGCTGGTGGCTGCTTCTTTCTCCCCCTCCTTCTCTGTGTCCATTCCTGGCTTGTGAGCTCCTGGAAATACGGAGTTCTGTCCTCGGTGTGTGAAGAGTACCTCTGTGTACTGAGTAAACCATGGAAATTATTTATCCAGTCAAATTTCCAGTAGGACACTGGTATCATTCAGAGACTGGTCAAGCTGCTGTTGCTTCCTGTAGGTGCTCTACATGACAGCAGGACAGACTGGAATGCCCAACATGAGCATCCACCAGATGTGGTGCCTGGGGCTTAGTGGTGGGCGCGGCAGGGCTTGGTGAATGGACAGTTGGACTCAATGATCTTAAATGTCTTTCCCAACCTAAACGAGTCTATGAAAGAACATCTGTTAATAGAACTGCTCTTCTGATACGAACAGGCCCATCTGTCATTCTGTGCCTCATTTTGTTTTGAACAAGAATTTCCTTTTTAGAATCTTCATCTGGCAACTTTCTGCTTTCCTTTGATTTCAGTTTCGAAAATCCCATTGTCCTATGTGCTTTCAAGTTCAAAGTGTCCAGAAGTATCTGAGGGCATGTGTTATTCCTCCAGGAAAAGTAGCTAGCTCTCTGCATGTGTGTCCTTCCAGACCTTCTGCCTCATTCTTTTATTTTGCCTTCCTCCCTGCAGTTTAAAAAACAACAAAAAAAGCCCAAAAAATCCACTTGCCCTGAAAAACTGTGACTGCTCTGCCCTTGAACCTCTCTGCGTCAGCCAAATCTGTACTGGTGCCGACCCAGCTCTGTTTTCTCTAAATTTACACATCAAAACATCTGTGATTCAAGCCAAGAGGAAACGGGTGGTGTGGTCCAGACTTGCTGTTTTTCTTTCTTTCCCTTCTCAGCAGATCCAGACCCTGCCTTCCCAGTCTTGTAAGAGGGAATAATGTGACGATTTCACTTTCTAATCTGACCTTTTTAAAATGCAGAAGCCCTGAAAACGCAGCCAGATGTACCCCAACTCCATGGGAGCTGAGCCGGGGGTTACCCAGGCAGTTCTCAGCTCAGGGTTGGAACATAGTCATTTTTGCAGACTTTGTTCTTGGCCCTAAATTTTCAGCAGAGCTTCAGGTTCCTTTCAGTTTCCTTTGCCCTATGCGTGGTAGCTCTGTGCAGCCGGGTCAGGAAGCTGGTTAAGGGAGAGGCTGGCCTTGCTCGTGGAGGATGTTTTTGAAGGAACTGAGCTCCAGAAGTACCATCTTGTACAAGGCTTTAGTTCTCACAAGACTGTTTGTCGTGTTTGCCCTACAGTCCATCTCTTGATCTGTCCATAGACACAGAGAAGGGGGAAATCCTGCATGAAACTATTACCTTGTAAGGCCATTAAACAGTGTCTTTAATTTCTTATTTTACAAGGAATACTTGAGATGATGAATGATGCTCATGAGTATCTTTGAGACTAAAATTCTGCTTTATGTTGATTCCACTTTTGGAAACCTGAAATTACTTTCCCCATTGACATTGTATTCCCCACTGATAACAGCTGAAATGGTATCTCCATTTCAAATAGGAGAAAACCAATATTCTGCGCAATCTGCCTTTTTTAAGTGTATGGTGGACTGTTGTGTTGTGATCAGCCTTATATTTGTTCCTGTTCTGCTGCCTCTGTCACAGTTCATTTCATGGGGCTTTGTTGTAGGTTTTACAAGCGATGGGGTATCCAACGGGTTTTGATGCAGATGTGGAGTGTGTAAGTTCTGATGAAAAATCAGATACTGAAGGTAAAAATGAAACAACGTCTTCAATCTCAAGCAATAATAATACTGGAAATTCCACAGCTGACACCTCCGCTACCCTAGAGGTGAGGATTGCATTGGAAGTACAAGTGACAGAGAGGTTTGGGGTTTCACTTTTCATTGGGTTTTTTTTTTTTGTTCTATTTGTCAAGATGGTAAAACATTAATTTCTTCAGTTGGGAGACAATTTCCAGACAGTGTGTAATCACGGATAACTCAAACCACATATGTGTTTAGTCCGCTGAGAAATTTCCAGGGAAAGGGAAATGGAGTATTTTCAACGGAACTGCCCTGTTTTTATCCATAGCTTGAGAGAATTCTATTGCAGACTGATCTGGTGTGCTGAGATCTCAGCTTTACCTTGCTTTCCAAACAGTTACAGATATTTCTACTGAAACACGTGACTCAGGGTGTGAGGATTTCTTCAGTCTGAACTCGGTAGTGCCAGGACATAATTAGATGGAGCAGCAGAGATGTGAGCTGGGCTGGGAAGGCCAGTCTCTCCTTTCGGTGTGAAAGCCTTCATGTTCAAGGAACTTGACACCATGGCTCCACCTTCACCTTTGGATTCTCTCGGGGTTGCAATTCCAAGTGCAGCTGGTGTCATGTTTAGTTTGTGCATGCACCAGACCAAGGCATGAGGACAGTGGCCCTCACCAACAGAAACAAACAGGTGTGACTTCTGTGACACCATTGTTTGTCCTCCTGCCCTTCTTTAGAGACTTCCCCTTTGCTGTGCCAGCACCGCAGGTTGCTGCAGCCAGGGCAGTGTTACCTGGGATACAGTTCTGCAGAGGTTCGTCTGCCTTTTGAGAAGAGAAAGGCTCTGAAGTAATATCCTGCATGTCTCTCTAGGTAAGAACTCAGGGTCCCATACTCACAGCAAGTGGCAAAAACCCGGTGATGGAGCTAAATGAAAAGAGAAGAGGTCTGAAGTACGAGCTCATCTCCGAGACAGGGGGAAGCCACGACAAGCGCTTTGTCATGGAGGTGAGTGGAGCAGAGGTGCAGCTGGTGAGGGCTTGTTAATGGGGCAGCAGAGTCACTTGCTCACATTTTTTCTATTTTGCTTTTTGCAATGCACTCTGTGGTGGTGATTTCTCAGGTTTTTATGTATCTCTTTGCTGCTATGATGATTCAGCTGGAGAAAGGAACAGCCTTTCTACTTTAGGAAAACACAGTGAGAATTAAAACTGGATTCTGACAGCCCCAAACTTCATGACAAGGAGGACTCCAGGGTGTGGCCTAAATCCAGTATCCAACAGATACGCTGGTCCTCTTTGAGTTGCACTTGTAGTTTCCAGATTTCCAGTATCTGTGAAACATTGGTTCCAGGATCACCTTGGTATCCTTTAGCAGTTTCAAATCTAGAATCAATAGAAATTTGTCACATAAAACACTGAGGATGTTTTTTCCTACTGAAGTTCTTTATGGGTGGCACATCAGTTGAGTGGGTGCAGCATGGCGTTCCCATGAATCAATACTAGGCATAAACTTATGTCTTAATTTTCAGGTAGAAGTAGATGGGCAGAAGTTCAGAGGTGCAGGCCCAAACAAGAAAGTAGCAAAAGCAAGTGCTGCATTAGCAGCACTTGAAAAACTGTTTTCTGGGCCTAATGCAGCAAATAACAAGAAAAAGAAGATTCTTCCTCAGGTAAGAACTGTCACTTGCTTTTTGGACCGTTATCCAAGCTCTGGGTTGGTTTTTGATACAGAAGGCAGCATTCTAGTAAAGTGAGGTTAACACAGGCCAGTGTTGTCATGAGATGGTTGTTTGGGGGTGAAATCCTGGCCCTGCTGCAGTTATGTGGGTTCAGGAGGGTAAGGGAGATGCAAAACCAGTGCTGTAGGTTGAGGAGAGGAAGGTTGTAAGGAGGTGGGAAAGCCAGCAGGGAGGAGCAGCAGAGAGAGGGTCAGAAGCCAGCGGTGTTCAGTCATGCCCAAATCCGAGGTAAATGAGGCACAGTCTGAGGGAAGGGACTGCCAGGGCTGAGCACAGGAACGTGCTGGGCTCTGCAGGCAGTGACAGGGCCAGGGACCTGCTGTGTCCCTGTCACTCACAGCCTTTGGCACAGCACTCTCCAGTCTGCACTCAGCCAGCCTGGCGCATCAGGCATGTTTACAGAGCCCTCTCAAAGGGGGTGATTTAATGCAGGTGGCCTTGTATTCCAGCAACACCTTCACTCTCTGAACTGCTATTTTTTGTCACTCTGGGCAGACTAAAGGGGTTGTCAATACAGCTGTTTCTGCAGCAGTCCAGGCTGTTCGAGGCAGAGGACGAGGTGCTTTAACACGAGGGGCATTTGTTGGGGCAGCTGCTGCTACTGGATACATAACACCAGGTAAGGCACCACGCTTGTAGTTGATAGTTTTGTTTTTGTCTGCTTGGGTGTTCTTTTTTGTGTGTGTTATTCACCTGTGCAAGTGATTTTTTTAACAGTCTGAGATGAAGCAGAAGGCTTCATGGGGGTTTAAATAAATCAAAGAGCTGGAAAGCTGGCAGAGTGTATCCTTTATGAGTGTACAGCTTAAAGCTCTGTGTGCACAGAGCACACAGTTATGGGCATAATGGCTTTCCTGGCTTTATTATTTTATGATTTGTCTTCATAGTTCACTGCCATGGCACAATTCCCAAAACTCTCTTCCTACCTAAGAACCTTCTGGATCATGTGCTGTTCAGCATTAGGAGTGCCTTTCCCAAGAATTCTTTGTGAACATGAAGTCAGCAGGCTCAAGAGTCCCTGAGCTCCCAAAAACCTTCTACATGAATTCCATCTGGAAGCATCTTTTAGTAGCTTCTGTGGTGGCCAGAAATAAAAGAATTTCTTTTCATACTCTGGCTGATGGGAAGTCATCATCCCCACTGCATTGTTCTGATTAGCAGAAACAGCTTTTGAAGTCCAAGGGCTTCTGGTTCCCATTTCACATTTTCACAAGAAAATGTTAATGAAATGGTCACTTTCTCCATCCTCTTACTTTTCAGAGTGCACACTGTCTCTGTGACTCTACAGCATGTCTGAGGTTTGTGGGTGACATGTGAAAGGAATCCAGACATTGTTTTCACCTGCTAAAAGAAACACAGATTTGTAAGAAGGAGATGCTGAAGATGCCTTAGTCAAAGCAAATCCAGTAGCAGCTTCCAAAAAATAACACTTCTAGTCCTCATGCTCTGGTTTTCAGATTACAGCATGAGCTCTAGTTACACCCTCCAGCAGCTCACACGTGCTAATAGCACAGCCCTGTTGTTTGGGAGCCTTCCTGCCTGGCACCGTTGGCAGCATCTCATCTTCATTGTTCCTGTATGGTCATGTCATTTTAAATATTAAAACCCAGTAATTAATTTTTAATGGCTGTTAACATTGTTTTTGGAACTGTCTGTCTGCCTGAGGAGTCATTTAAGAGACACTTTAACCTGCCAGGGGCATGCTTCTTGCCAGTGTGGAATTATTCCAGAAATAAGTTTAATTTCCCAGTCGCTGTAGTTAAGCTTTTATTGGCCTTGGCCTTCACAGGTTCTCTCCATCCCCTATTCTTCTCAGAAATCTCTTGCTTTTTGGAGTGACACCAGCAGTCTCACCAGAAAAAAAAGCCTGTAAAGCCTCCATGAACTACTGACATGTAGAAACCGATGCTGGTGTTACCTGCATTGCTTTTTCTCTCACTTCAGAGTCACACTGCTCTCTGGGGAAAAATGATCTGTTTGTGTGGAGGTGTTCACATGTCTTCTGTGGAACTCTGTCTGTTAGAAATAGCAGAGAGAGCAGAATTCACAGGAGCTTTACTGAGGGGGATGTGGCATCTGCCACAGGCATCCAGCATTCCCCTCTTTTTAAAGGAAATTTAGGAAAATGACTGTTCTATGCATAGATTGCACTTGTGTTTTAGGAACATAAGCAAATATGGGATGTCTGTGTCACGCCAGCTCCATGCTCTGACAGTGCAGACTTGAGGGATTCGGTGGAAAAGAAAATGCTGAGGAAATGAAATAGGGAATTTTAACTCTTTGATGCTGAGGCTTGAGAAAGTCCCTGGCAGCTTGTTCTTCAGGCCACGGCATAGGAAGGTTTCAGTGTTTTCACCAATACTTGTATGTATTGGTGTGAGCTTGTCTTTCCTGTGCTCCTGCTTCAGGCACAGGGTCCGTGCCCATGTGCAAGTGTGCAAACACTGTCAGGCCGTGCAGGGAATGACCCCTCTCCCTCCTGTGTTTCCCCTGCAGGCTATGGAGCACCGTATGGATACAGCACAGCGGCACCAGCCTACGGTACGTACAGCCCTGTCATTAACACGGTAGCAATGATGCAGAAACTGTTGTGGCAGTCCAAATGTGACAGTCCAAGGAGAAATTCAAAGAGATTTAAGCTCTTAAACCATGACAACACCACTTTTATGCCATAACCTTGTGGTTCTTTTTTGGTTGGAGTAGCTTTTTGCCTCTGCTTTGCCTGGTCTGTGGAAGGACTGCTTGTTCTAATTGCCTGTTCCCTTCATACTGGAACCCAGTCAAAGTAGTTCCCTTACTTTTTACAGCCAGTCTGTGCTCCATTCAAAGACTACCGAAGGGCCTATTTCAGCATCTCTGACCCAGATTTAGCTAAATGGCATTACAGTAACATTGGTTAAATGTTTGTCCCCAAGTGTAAGTGACTTGTGGACAAAGCTCCCTTAATGCTGTCAACTCTTTCAAGTCTATGGGCAAATACCCCCCACCCCCGCAGGCTAAAACACCACTGCTTGGGACTCCAGGATGGGTTTTGGGTAGTACTGGTAGCAATCAGTCTGTGAGGCAGCCAGGACACGGTCATTTGCCACAATGCTTTTCACTATGAAACATGTTACATTAGGCTGGCAAAGCACTGGTTTCATGGAGATTGTAAAAGGAGCTGATAACCAGAGAGCTGTGATGGAAGGGTTTTTCTTAACTTGGCTTCTCCCTCCCCACTGGCTTGTTTTATGCTGGACTAACAATGCATTCCTCTAACCGGCCCTTTTGGTTACTTTGAATGAGGTTTATGTGGCAATGGGAGCAGGGCAGTTTGGAGTCAGTGATATGTCCTGGCACACACAACGGGAGCCCATCAGGACCAGTCCCACCAGCCTCTCCTGTGGCAGGGACTGGTCACAGTCTGCTGCTCAAATGACCGGCATGTTTCAAGGCCTGGAGTTTTTCATATGGGAAACTTTTGCTTTTTAGCATTTGTAGTAAGTCATTCCTCCTAAATCTGTCTAACTTGGGCAATACCAACTCCACTGATGCCATTATAAAAGTTAAAAATATTTTGAAATGTTGATTACGTAACTTTTCTAGAGGTTTGAGCTCTAACAGGGCAAAAATGCTGCTACTTTGTGGAATAAGTTTGCTTTGCCTGACTAGGACCAGCTGGTCCAGTTCTGTACTGAAAGGAGAGGAAGAATGGGCCCACAGGCTGTGCTCAGTGTGGAATTCTGCCCTCAGAATTGGAGCAAACCTCGCTAGTTTTACACCTGCTGACTGGCCCCATGCTCTGACAGAAGGGCAGCTGGCAGCAGGGCTGTGCCGTGGAGTGTTGTCCTTTGTGGTGCATGACACAAGGAACAGCAACATGTTTTCTCAGGGAAAAATGAAAGGAAATTTAGTTTGGGGTATGGATTTTTAACAAAACCCCTTGGTTCTTTCCAAGCAACAGTCTCAGACTATAACTAGGATTAGTGGTATCTGCATGTCTGTGTTTTTACAAGCAACGACATACTGTGACATGAGGAATCCTTTCCCTGCTGAAGGAAGGAATACAACTGTTACCAAGTTTCCTTGCAGCTTTTCTAGATTTTTTCATTCATTCCTTCTGTTTTGTGGGGTTTTTTTCTCATTGTGCCTATTTTGGGAGCTGGATCTTAAGCACTTAGCTGTGTATATGTGACATATCACTGACTTCAAAGCATTGTGGAATTGGATGCCCCCATTTTTCACATAAAGAGTTTCCGTTCCTAATGTCTTATGATTGTGATGCGAAGTTCTGGGATAATGCTTTTTGGCTGTAAGGTAAACATGTCTCTTTGCCTTTGTAAGCTGTTGCATGTTGGGAAACTTCACTTTGATCATCTGGTGCTCTGGAATACCTGCTGTTGCTGCTTTGTGATTTCTAAATGGATACATAGGTTAAATACTAGAATTTAAATAGGCAAGATTAAAAAACCAAACAAACGTTTAATTGTGCAGAAGTTTGTGAGGCCACAAGAACTTTAAAATAATAACAAAATCAGGCAGATGTCAATCCTTCCAGATTTACTACTTCAACACAGGAGAGGAAGTGCAGAATAAGGAAGCAGATGCAGAATTTACTGTAGGTGCTTGATTTTTGGCTGACCTACCTGGATGCTGATCAAAACTGCTGAACAGTTTCCCTGTGAGTTGTATTTTATGCACAGCAGTGCCTGTCTAGAATATCTGCAATTGCAACTGGCCTGTGAAATTACCTCAACGTAGAACAAGCTATAGAGATTAATTACCATAAAGATTATGAAATAGAGCTTCAAGTCCAAATACACACTCTGCTTTTGAGAATATCACTTCCTTTAATTTTATCAAACACCAGGACAAAAATAAAGCAGACTTTAAGCTATAACCATCTGTCTGAAATAGTGCAAAGTGGTGAAGCGTTACTGTTTATGGGACTCTGCACCCTGACATCACATTGACTGACTGATCTGGAAAAGGTTAATGAGAACACTACTGTAAGCTCTTATCTGACTTTCTTGGATTGCTGAACTTATTTGGAGTCCTCTCCCTTTCTTCTCTCTGTAGGTTTACCCAAGAGAATGGTTCTGTTACCAGTTATGAAATTCCCAACTTACCCCGTTCCCCACTACTCATTCTTTTAGCAAATGGCAGAAGCTAATTCCTATTGATTGAACAACACAGTACAGTACAGAATGTTAGAAGAAAAAAAGCCTTTTTATCCTGTTTTCTTTGAACACATACTTGAGCAAAGTCATTTGTAAAGAAACATCTTTTTCCTACTTTTTGATTTTAACAAAATGCAAATTTAGTTCTCTAAAACTTGAAAAAAAATGTTCTGTGAAATGTTACCTCATTTTCAAATAACTTATACCAGCCTTCTGTTATAGGGAAGAACTAGAAGCTTAAATCTTACGTTTTAAATGAAGTATCCGATTATGTAAAATTAAATTTGTGAAGGATGTATAGAATATAAAACACTGATCACAAATAAACTGTTTTGTTGTAACACAAGAGTACTGCCTGTTTCCTAATGCAGTCACACAGACTCAGTTAATGACCTGTATTTGCTGTAGGGTTATTAAATGCAGGGCATAGTTCTTTAAAAAACAAAAATAAAAATTAAAAAAAAAACAAACCACATGATAGAAACTTTACAGTTAACATTTAACTTTGTAAATATTATGGTGTGTAATA
The DNA here is from genome assembly GCA_013397055.1 of Pachycephala philippinensis. Lineage (NCBI taxonomy): Eukaryota > Metazoa > Chordata > Aves > Passeriformes > Pachycephala > Pachycephala philippinensis. The sequence continues at coordinate 642,174 of VWZT01001890.1, read as the reverse complement.
AACTTAGTAAAATATGGGTTAAAATATTGTTTTATCTTATTTTTTATAGTTAAGCATCAGTACCTGAGTTTCCTTATGGATCAGCATACTGTAACTGTGATTTTAGACACAGTCTTAATTATCCAAGAAGACTTTTCACTCATACACAAAATGCTGAAAAACAAATGAAACAAAGGGAATTAGTCTGTCTCTGTATAAGGCTGCATTCTGTGAAACAAGTATTAAACAAAGGAAGTTCCCACAGAAGGATGCAATTCCAGGGATACACCTTACACCTGTATTGCCCAGAGAAAGGACAACAATAATGTTACATCAGGTTCTTTAGAGCTCAAAAGCTACATGTTTTCCTTTCTTTTCTGTTTTTACAAAAAAAAAGGAGAAAAAAAAGAAAAAAAATTCCACTTGTTCTTGTGGCCTTCTTCACTTTTAAGATTGTCTGCCCACCCTTGATTTTCCATCCACCATTTCTACAGAAAGCATTTTAGTTGTCAATTGTATATTAAACCAAAGGTTCTCCTTTCCCCCCTTACATTTATAAGAATCTAAAGCAGCAACAAGGTCCCCATGAAAACTTGCTATTTAATTGTCCCAGTTCTTGTTGAGTGCTGCTGTGAAAAGTGACACACTTCAGCCATAGGCCAGTACTTTTTTAAGAGTTGGTGCTCAAACCCAGAGTCCTCTTTTTGATGAGGAGTGTGTGCACCTGTCTGAAATTCCAGGACAGGCCCCAGCTCCACGATTGGAGTCTCCATGGATTGTGGACTGCTGTGGGCTCTAACGAGGGATTCCAGTGGTCTTTATTAAGGTATCACCCCACAAATAAGCAGCATTGTTGGTTGCACTCTCTCCTCAGCCCTCACCCGTTGCTTTTCCATAGGCTGGCTTTAGTTCCTGCTCTTCCAAAGATTTGCCTTTATCCCCTGTTCTCTAACAGACTGTGCTGCTGAGGCAAGGGGAGCTTTATCTGCGTTGAGGGTGGTGTAAGACCGGTGCTTAAAGCAATGTAAAGTTCCTCCTCCCCACAGCCCCCTTCGAGGGAGAGAAATATTAGAAAAGCTGAATAAGGGGTGGCTTATAGAACAAGCTGCTTTCCCCGGAATTAACTGCAGCTGTTATTCTTAAGCTAAGTATTTGTGCTTAGGAATGTGTTTACATTTCCATGGTTCTCCTTCTGCCGTAGCTCTCGCTTCCGTTTGGTGTCGGTGGTACTTTAATAAAACGTAGATGATTGCCCGGAAGGGTGAGCCTGGTGTCACCCATGGAACACAGAGCAGGGATGGAGCCAAATTGAGAGGTGCTCAGAAATCACTGATCTGTTTTGCTGGCCTATGGATGAAAGGAAGCCATCACGGAGCAGAAAAAGCATGGCTGATCAGAGCCCATTTTTGTTAATCAAATATTCATTAAAGGAATCCTTCCTCCGCACACATTTTTTTCCCCCCTCTTTTGGAGTTCCCCTGATTGGCAACTGTTTGTAGTTTCCCTTTTTTTTCCTGAATCCCCAGCTTTGTAAAATTCCAAACAAAATATTCTGTGAACCAATTCTATACAATGAACATTTGTAAGCCAAAAACTTGTTCTTATTTCAAAGACAAGAAGGGCGCTATGCTCTTTTCCAACATGATGGCAGTCATTTCAGATGATTTATAGAAGTCATTTTTTTATTTTTTGTCATTTGTTGGGAGTTACTAACCACATTGTAAACTTGCCCCCTTGCTGCATATTTTACATTTCTCTGCTTTACTGAAAATATGAATGAGCTGTCAGTTCTTTGTTTAGAAAGTGGTAACCTTGGAAGTGTTAGATGTTTCAATACCTTCAAAGAATTCAAAGTGCCCATTTACAATGAAAATTCCACTTGCAGCTGAAAGAGCAGAGAAATTTAAATGGAGCTTTAGCTTCAGCCAGTCTCAGAAATTAACGTGAGGTTTTTGCTTCTCTGCTCTTCTCCCACTGTAGGTGGTTTTTTCATTGACAGTCCCTATTGCCAGCCTCTCAGCATCGCACCTTTTATTATTCACTTGGGCCCTCAAGATTTCTTCTCTGACTTCTAGAACCATCAGGTTGTGTGGCTCCAAATGACATTTTGTACATGTCTTAAAAGCAAGAAAAACGTGGCTCGTTTTGAGGTTTCTCAACTTCAGACATGGAATCTGAGCTTTTTTCCTTTTTTTTTTTTTTTTAAAGTGTTTTTCTCACTTCTTCTTGAACTTTGCTCCATGTAATGAAAAGCAATACTTAGTCCAAGCCACAGTCCTCTCTTTGGGTACATAGCAATAGATGTGTATATAGTCCTGGTTATTTCTTTACACTAGAAGGGGAAGGACTGGTGTGTTGAGGGGGGAAAACCAAACACCAAACCAAGGCACAACCCGGGTCGAGTGCTGCTTCAAGCAGTGAAATCTGCCTTTACTTTCACTACTGAAGTCCTTCAGAATTTTAATACTATGCTGTATTTGCATGTTTCCTATAAAAGTTGCTACAGAGCCGTGCAATGGTCACTCCTGAAGCAGCAATGCTTTGTACCATTGTGCATGTCAGCAGACATGAAATGTAGCAAAATGGCAGAAGAAAAAAAATAGAATATATATTTTTTTCCAAAATGTAACTGAATTATATATTCTCTCTCTCTCTTCCCCACATCATTGATATGAGGCACAAAAATGGTAGGCCTGAACTTGAAAATCAAGTGGATTGCTTTTGTGTCTCAAAATCATCATCAAATGTTAGGAAAACACAGTATTTGGGAAATATCCAGTTCAAAAACCTTTGCTGCTCTAAATTTACTGAGTTTTTTCCCTTTTGAATATTTGTATGTTGATATTTTGAGATTGTCAATCAGCAATAACTGAAAGGTGAATGTTTTTTTAAATGGTATTGGAACATCTATATGTTGCAGCTTAAGACTTCTAAGCAGTTTTCAGCAGGTTAATTCCACTTTATTCTCATTCTCTCCGGACCTTCATAGCCATATGCACTTGTATAAAATAAGCAGAAATGTAGTGACTGTAAGCTGAGATCGTGATATAAAAGGTAAGAGATTTTATTTTCAGCTTAAAGAATATTTTTATTGCTTTTTTTCTAAAAATCTCATATACCTGTGACAATCTTGTATATGGCACGTTTTTACTATGTCTTGTTAACTCAGTGTTTAAAGAGGTCTGAATCCCAAATTTGTATTTCTCAAGGCCAATTCAAATACTCCAGTTTCAGTTAAAAAAGAAAATATTACCTAACACTTAGGAAATTGTTTGGTTTTATCAACAGACTGTTCTCCTTCAAATATTTTTCTCCTGTGTAGCATAAAAAGCTAAGTTGATACTGCTGTGTCAGGCACTGCATTCCCTGCATCCCTGTGGATACGTTTGGGTAGGTACCAAAGCCAGGCCATGGCCTGCTCTGAATGCCACACCTTGGTCCTGGCTATGTGGGATGGGTGACACTAATAACGAGAGAAATTATTTCCCTAAACTATTAAAGCTAAACTCCAAATGAGGAATGAACAATTTTGATGATATTGCAGTTAAAATCTGCAGAGATCAAATTACATTAGGCCAAACTAATTCAGGAAGCAGCCAGGTGTGCTTCCCTCCTGTGGGTGCAGTGCAGGACAGGAGGGCAGGCAGGCAGGGATTTATCTCTGCGTGAATCATTTGCTTAGCTGTGGTTTTCTACAGCTGGAAATTAGGATACAGCCATCCATAAATAATTTTCAGTTCTGCAGTAAATGTTTTAACATTTTAATTTTAGATTAAAATGGGTTTGGATTATGACCTATTGGTGCACATGATATGTGTAGTTTTAAAATACTATTTTTTTATTTGTCTTTTAAACCTTGCGTTATGCAAAGTTGCATAGTACAGTACTCCAGAAGTGCAGTACTTGCAGTACTTGAAGTTGCTGGAAACAACTCTTTTTATATAAAAATGGTTAAAAAATAAAAAAGCAAAAGGGAACAAGCTGCTGATGATGTATTAGCATTTTAGGGTCTCAATTCAGAGATGAAAACATGAACAACCCCTGACTGGTAACAGCTGACACTGGTGTCAAACAGAAAACCACTCAGTACAGAATATGTAGTGGTGTATCAAGCCCAAATGTCTGCATCAAAATATTAACAGCAAATATAAACTGTATTTGATTTTAATATTGAATCATCAAATTCACTAAGTAACTGCATGTATAGGTTATCCATTCCTCAGGATATTTCTGGATATAATTCATAGGCTGGTAAGAGAAAAAGAGCTGTTCAATAGTGTCAGGTTTGCTCCTGTGGGCAGGAACTTGCACCTGGGAAATGAACTGAGGAACTGTTCCAGGGGCTGGCCCTGGAAGCACATGATCCTTCCATGACATCTGCAGGACAACTGATGAGCAATCAGAATGTCCTTTCTGTTCAGGGGGCAGGTTTCCATCTGCTGTTATCTTCAAGGTGCAGACTCACAGCTGGATCTGCAACTCACCTACAGTTCAGTCCCTTTTTGAGCCTGGCAGGCCCAGCAGTGCTGATCCTGGAGCAGCAGGCTGCTCTGCTCCTTCAGATAGGATTTTATATGCATTAAGGTGCATTATAATAACTTCTCCTGAATATTCCTTTCCTAAGCTTAACTGCTGTCAGCCTGACAAGCGCTGTCCACTTCAAGGACTGCTAATAAACATCTTGGTGACTCTCATTTGATCTGCTTCTTTGTGGACTGTGCTTGGCAGCTTAATCCACCTGTATTTCTTTCCATCAGAATTGCTTTAACTGTGAATTTCTGTATTTTTCTGTCATCACTCTTTTAACTCTTAATATCCTAAGCTTTCCACTCTCCTGCTGTTTTTTTAAAATTCTCAACTTCGTTGGATCTTTTTTCTCTAGATTTCTCTAATACCCTGCTGTTTGCAATGCAGTAAAGCATTGCAGTATTTGTGTGTGGGATGGCCCCTTGCCTTTGCTGTCTCCCTTTTCAGTACGAGAACCATTTTCTGTACTTAAGACTCCTAAATCCTGGGTTCTGCATCCACTTGGAATCAGAGGTAAGACCCTAAGGTGCAAGATTGCCTGGGAACACCTCTCATTGATGTGGAACTTGATCAAAATAGCCTCATGTATTGAAGGGTCACAGAGTAGGCTCTGAAGTGCCTGATGTACAGGTGTTTGAGAGCAGCCAATTCTATCAGTGTAGGTACCAAAGCCAGGCGGCTTATCAGCCTAGTATCAGGCTATTATCTGATGAGTAATTTGGGTAACATCTGCTTCATCAACATTGCAACAAGCACTGTTTTGCTAAGGCAGAACTAGAAACTCATTTCTTCTGCATAATACTTGCAGGTTTCCTTTTAAAAACCTCCTCAGAGGAGCTTGGTCTGAATTGCCTTTTCTGTGAGGTTGGAGGTCTGTATTATGGCTGAGCTTTATATTTCTGCATGTACCCAAGAGCCAGACATGTAAACCTGGTTCTGTATGCTCTGTGCAGCTGCCAGTAGCGTTACCAATCCTGTAGTACCTTTTCAGTGAAGCAGAAATGGTATTTTACAGTTTGAATTTCTGGTTCATGGAAAGAATTCTGAAAAAGTTCCTTTCAATTAGTACATCTATAAATAGGAGACTGGGGAAAGTCTGTGCCTATACACTACCCACCTTAATGCTAGTTTTAGCTAACCAGATGATCATATGTATTTTGGGAGATGGTGTCTGGCACTTAAAGGATTAAAAGGCAGAGATTTACAATAAAGAACTGACCTGTTCAATGTGTTCTCTATACTGGAAATGAACGGCATTACCATTGACTTTGGAATAATATCCGTGAGCTTTAGGGGTCTGCTTCAGTCCTACTTTGCCAGCCACACAAGATTCCTCCAGGCATGCTCTGCCTAGAGAAGGGTTTAGAGTAACCAGGCTGGTTTGGAGGGCTTGGCTAGCTCAAAGCATGATATGTGGTGCTTCCTGCCATCGTGTTCTCTCTCTGCCAGTGCTTGCTGTCTTCCTTAAGCACATATTCAAGAGTTGGAACACGGTGACCTTATTCCTGGGCGTTACGCCAGTTGGATGGAGGGAGGCCAGCCTGTGCTCCTGAAGGGAATGTGTAACATGAGGCCTCGGTTGCCCAAGCAATTTCTGTTGGCCACGGTGCACAATCCAACCCTCACAAAGGCAATTTAGTACCTGGGTAGGTGGTTCCTAATCTATCTAATTTGCTGTCGTGTAGCCAGTGTGAGCTAATTAGATGATTCAGCAATTGTCATGGCTCCCCACTTAATGTACTGTAAATGCTGCTGCCACGACTTTCACTGCTGTTAAATACCTTTGCTTCTGTGAGTTCTGTCCTCCTGCCCTGCCTTTTCTGATCATCTTCTAGTATCCCAGTAAATAACTGATTCTCTCAAATTATGAAATTGTTACATATAAGTGTCTAGATTCTTAAAAACTTTTACTCAGACTGTGAAGCACTTCAGAGAAACTACTTTTCCTACAAATATTTCAACTTATTCATGTGCCAGAGGACTATTCCTACTCATTAACAAAGATCTGAAAACTGCTCCAGTATCTCTGATCTCTGGAGACAAGGATTCTTTCTTTGAGAACACTTGCCTTCTGGTAGGAGAAAAAGATTTAAAGTGTGTCTTAATAAAAGACTCTGCCCTCAAGCCCATGAAAAGAACTTAATTGGGGAAAAGTGCACAAATCTAAAATTATTTGAGGCTTTTTGCTTTCATTGAGCTGTTGAGAATAATTTCCCTGACAACAAGTTCTTCAGATTATTGGGACTTAGAAAATGCAGGAGGAGGAGCATGAAGATTTTTCAAGTAGTCTAGGAAAAAAATCTCCTGTTTGTTGGCTGTTCAGCTATGGGACATCATTCTCTTGTCACTTCTTTATCTCCAAGACAGCAATAAATGTGAGCAGCTTTAACGTACCATCTCTGATCCAGTCCCGGGAATGTCCCTTGGAGAGTGAGCCTGGCAGTCCCTGTCTTTTCTGCCACCAACTCCCTGAAATAAAGTCCCTTGCTTCATTTGTAATTCTGCATCTGTACTTCTGAGCCAGTCTAGAGGTGGGATTGCTGAACATCTCTCCGCATCTGTATAAACGACAAGACAGTATTTGAGTCTACTCACACAAAATTGCAAATTTCTTTCTGCCTCTTGTGCTTGGTATGCCAAGATATGCTCACTTGGTATTAGAACTTCTTGCCTTTAGCTAAATTCTCTCTAAGACAGTTGCCTGTTACTTAATGAAGGGAAAAACTATGTCCCAGCCTCACTGAGTTCCAAGTCACAAAGCAGCTTACAAAAACAGCTCCTATTTCCGGTGGCTCTGGGAAACAGCACAGAAGCTCTGCTGCAGTGGATTCCTTTGGATACACGATGAGATGTGTAAACATGAAATTCAGATTGTTGTTCTCAGTCATGAAGCTGACTAAGACCTCCCCGCTCTGGCATCAAAAGAATGAAAATGAGCTCTGTGCTGGGCACACTGAGGAGCTCTGTTAGGAACGGCTGTTCTGTCTCAGAATACAGTAACTCAGCTCGAATGTTCAGCACATAGACCCTCTTGGGCTTCCTGCTGAATAATCCAGTGAAAAATGAGATATTTTATTGACTTGTTTAAAGCAAAGCAAAGAGACAGTGTAGCTGAATCTGCTGTCTTAGTACAGGAGACAGCTTGTCTAACGGCTCGTTGGTTTCATTCCACTGGAAGTGGAAATTCTGCTGAAGTCATTTAGAGCACTTCACCAGAGAAACCCAGCACTGAAGTCCTGTGCCTATGGACCACGGCAGCAGCTTCACATGCACTTTCTTTTGCACATAAACCATTTAAGTTAGTGGTTAAGTATTTGGCGTTAAAAGAATTGTCATCACTAAACTGTTTTATTACTTAACCCCAGAGTTATGTCTCCTTAGCTTTATTTGTGTCATCTGAATCCTTACCTATTTATGTCCAGGTATTCTGGTGCTTCCTTTTTCTGGTCATAGAAATGGGACTGATTCACTTGTTGGTTTATAACTGATATGTGAGATAATACAAATGTAAAAGCACAAGTAGGACACATCTGCCTGTTCCTCTGTCTACTCATCTCTGGGGTTTCCTAGGAGAAAGGGGGCTCTTCCTGCCAGACCTGTCTGATGCTATGTGGGCAAGGCAGTGCTTTACTGTGAGTGCTGTGAGTTAGGTAAGAGTAAAGTTCATCAGACAGTAAGGTTTAAATTCAGTAAAGTGGGTTTTTTTCTCCAGTTCCTGAGATTGCGTCAAACATTCAGACCACATTGTTTACCTTGACGTTTATGAGGAGCTGAATGTCCAAAAATGGTGTGTGGAGATGTGCAGTTCTAAAGCGTATCTCTTATTCTGGATGTTGTTTTATCTTGTATTTGGTGCCTTAACTCTGTACAATTTAAGGTCATACATACTGTACCACAGGTATTTTAGTACTTAAGTGTACTTGAAAAGAATCCATCAAGCCTAGTCTATAGAAACTCTTGTACAGACTGAAGCCTTCTCAGGGGGAGAGTACTCTTCCCTATTTAACTAATAATCCACCAATAAGTGAGAGTTGTAAGAATGTAAAGAGCATATAAAAATTTTAACTGCAGAGACTGAATTTATCTGAGACTAAATTTATCTGATTTCTAACTTCAAAGGTTTGGGGCAGTAAGATAATTAAAGTTGAAGTCTCTTCTATGCTGTGTAAGTAAACAACTTCAAAATGTTTTCTCACCAGCCAGAACTACATTTGTGAAAACCTCTGGATCGTTATCTCTGGTAGAACAACTAACACTTAATTTTAAAAGGCATTCATTGAATGTAACTGGCTATCCTTCACTGGTTAGTACAAGAGAGTTGGAATGAGTAAGAGCTAGAGTTAATTTTTAATTAATTAAACTTAAGCCTCATTCATACCTCTTACCAGGATCTAGAAGCTCCAGTTGCCTTATGCTGCTTTGCAGTTCATGAGGTGTAGTGCAGCATCAGCTTGAACACAGATTTCTGAACGCATCTAATCCTGGTAGAACGTACTGAGGCAAGAGAGAGAGAAAAGATAACAATGGAAGTAGAATGTCCTTCTCCAGTTTTAGAGGTAGAGCACCATGGATAGGAAGTTGGAGGGAAAGTTGCGCTGCCTTTTCCAAGTCCATTAAGAGAGTCTGTGGTAAAACCAGGAGGATTATGTGTGCTGGGGAAAGCCAGCAGCCTTGTGTACTACGAGCAGGGAGAGATGGGATTGCTTTTTCAATAATTAGTGAGAAATTAGGTAAGAGGTTTAAGCTATCCATACAGCAGGCTAAAAGCTGCTAATGATGTTGCTACAGGAGATGAATTTCTTTTTTCTGTCCAGTAAACAAGTCCAGGACTGCAGGTTTTCCAGAGGAAGAACACAAGAAATCCAATGGACAAATTTTGTTTCCTGATGCAGCCCTACCCAAAACTGGGAGACAGTTCCAGGTGGTAGACAGAGCATGCAAATGAATTTTGGGAGGGAAAGGAATAATAGTAATTTCCTCAGAAGGAATACTAGTTAGTTATTTCTGCAATGCCCACAGTATTCTAGACGAGCTGCCTTTACAAAAAGGAGCATGGCAACAAGCAGATACTGCTCCCACAACGACCTGTGTAATGTACACATTTCAGGTCACCAATATTGGTGTAACTCATTATGACAAAGTAGGTTCATCTTACCAGAAAAGTGTATTTTGACATTCTATCCACTTCTATTTTTTAAGCTAAAGGGGAGTTAATCATAGCAGTCATCTGTTTCGAAGGGAGTAGAGCAGAAGGTAAGTTTTAACTTTGTACTTCAAAGCTGCTATGAATAGATTAACAGTGTTCCATGGAAACAACCTGATGTACTTCTTTATTTTCTTTGAGCTTCATTTCTGTGTTCTTGCAAAAGCACAAGCTTGCCTAAGCGTAATCAATACAAAGTTACTCAGGGTACTGCATCATCTCAGCAGTGGACACTAACTGCATCTTAAATCAACAGGCACACATAAATCAAGCTTAATTAAGAGGAACAGGACATCTTGGCAAGTTTTGCTTTACTACTGGCACTGCTACAATTTAATGATCTATGCATACCGAAATGTGTGTATTGCTGCACTCCCAACAGAACGTGAATCCTGTATGGGTGTCCTGTAAAGTAACAAAGTCAGGGTAGGAGAGACAGAATTTATTCTTCTGTCATTATTTTCACAAAGAACTGTTTTTAAGCAGATGGAAAGTCATTCTGCTCAAAGGAGAATAATGGTGGGCTAGAGAACGGCATTCAGAGCAGTACAGCTTTTGAAAAGTTAGTGATCCTATGAATTTAATTGTGAAAATTCTGATTTGCAGTACAGATTCTTTCCTGTTTTTAAATTTTTATCACTGTTTCCCTGCTCAAAATAACAGGATAAAGACAAGTGTTTTCTAATAACATCTATTGCATGGAAATCCACATACACTGGAAGAAAAGGGAGGCTGTACTGCAGAGAGCATATTCAACTACAGAGCCATTCTCTGGGCAATGCTGAATAATTTAGGAGTGGGTAACCATGCCTTCAGGGACAACATGACACAGAGCAGATGGTTAAAAAAAATCACAGAAAAAAGCCTCCAAGCTTTGTCCAGTCATACATTTATTCCTCCCTGCAAAAGGGGACAGGTACATTCATACATGCATAATGAGTTATCTGTCAGGCATCACAGAGGTCCTTAAGGACAAATGTTTTGGAGCCAGTCTCCTTTTGGACAGAAAAAGGAGGAAGTTGACTCTGTCTTCCAGTTCCAAGGTGCAGTGTCTTATTTCTCATCCTAACCCTAAGTCAATATTTATTGATCAAACTGACTAAGCTTTTTAGGCCGACCAGCTCTCTACGAAGCAATTCTGTTCTCTTGAGCCTCTGCAGGGGCCAGTAACTGGTGCTTAACTACTGCTTCCGCTCCGGAATGTCACCGTCCTCCAGCTGCCCCAGAGCCAGGCTGGGACACTTGCACTTCTCAGAGAGCAACACTGCTGGGGGTGGGGGCTCTCCAAAGCACTGAAGTACTACAGCAGAGCAAGTCCCAGTGGGCTGTTTAAAGTCCTGTCCAGTTCTTACTGACAAAGTTGAGCATGAAACCTGTACTGCCAAATGTACCAGCCCCTTGCTGAGAAGGGCATCCATGGGAAGCAGTTTCAGAAGTGGAGATTTTGAGGAAAGGCTGGTGTTTTCCAAGGCCAACTCATAGGCTTTCTTTTAATGGCTGAACTTCCACCCACCAAAAATCACCATCAATCAAATCAATTCAAATTGCTGCTAATCTGGGCTAAAATATCACCTTTGTGTAACCCAAACCACCACCATCTATGCATCTAAAGAATTTCTACGCAAAGACTCCTCAGGAGGCACAGCCCTTCTGACAGGAAATCTGGCAGTACAGTATGATGTGACTTTTCTGATGGTAATTACTTCTCCAAGACAAGGAAAAGACAGAGGCAGTGCTTTGGGGCAGTGTTTCATGCTCAGCAAGTTTGTAGAGGGAAGGAATGCAATTCTATAAATCACTTGTACTGTATTTGTTTCTAGACTTGAATGAATTTCACTTTTCCTTTGTGAGTCAGCTTATTAAACGTTAAAGAAAAGGTCTATTTTTCTAAATCTCTTTCACCAATAGAGGTCTGACCTGCAGCCAAGAGATGGATTTATTTATCCACAGAGGATGGAGTGTTTATTTTTAAACTAAGATTGGATATGGCATTGAATAAAAAGAAGTATGACCTTTAAACTATCTAAACCTTAAATACTATGAACGAATTCCACAAATGAGTAATATGGTGGACAATTCCATCTTTCTTCCCAATACATCTCTCTCAAAAGAAGTTACCCAGAATTAAACTTCCAAATGAAGTACAAGAGATCCTTGTGGTCTAATTACAGACTGCTTTCAAAATACTTCAGTTTTCTCCCAATTTGTAATCAGTAGAGAACAATGATGACTGAACTATTCCCAACTATAAATAAAGCAATTTCAAATAAACTAATTTGGCAACAACCATGGCTATTTATAGCACTAAAAATGTAATTTGAACATTCAAATTTTCTTAATTTGGTAGCAGTTGAGTGGGAAGAAAAATAACTGCACAGTGAATTTTAAATTGAGCTCTATATACTCACTAGCCAAAAAAGCCTGGAAATGTAAAGGGAACGCTCTTTGTACCTTCAGTTGCTTCCTCCCGTGCTGCTGTACCCCGTACACTTGGCTTCATTTGGCTTCTGTGCTGTGGTTTGTACGCCAGCCACTGTTACTGACTGTACACAACACGATCTGCACTGTAATCTCGGGTCATTTCCACTGGTTGTAACCCAACGCTACAGACTTCTCTGTATATAAAACTGGAACCATGTCCCATTTGCTTCCAATAGCTCCAATAAAGACTTATCTCTGTAAACAGGAATTATGGCCTAATGATTGTTTGGGGGGCGGTTGGTTACAGTGAGCAAGGGGTTTCTGAAGCCTGGGAAGCCAAACCACAGAGGTCCATTCTGCCTGAGTCAGGTAATTCGCTCAGCAGAAAGGAGAGACAGGCTTCTGACAGCTGCAGTGTTAGCAGAGATGACCTGGAGATGCAAACATAAAGCACATTTATGGTGGAACAAGCAGAAGGCATTCCTTCACAGAGGTGAAAGTGAACAGAGTGTTACAGGATTGCAACTGGCAAGGGCTGCTGCACGCAAGTACCTCTGGCAGTTCACCTTGGAAGCAGTACCAGAAAAGCCCAGAGAAGGCCGTGATGAGATCAGCCAGGAAGGCAAGTTTCACTCCAAAAAGAAACCTGGACAATTCCTAGTATAAAAGATAAATTACACATATAAAGAACAAGTAAGGTTCTCTCAAAGTTCTCTCCACCCATCTCATTTCACTGTATTTCTTAAACATTAAATTCCTGTGGTCTCAGTTTGTCCTCTGAGGTCCAAAGGAAATCCAAGCAATTTCCTTGTCCGGAGCCACTGAGGGCAGGAGTTGGGGATACCATGACAATTGTGTGGCTTGTGTTGTTTGCCTGAGGTTGCAACTCATGGTAAGATTTACTGGAATATATACATATGTCCAGTTGCCTGGAGTTACAGAACCCAGCTTTACTCTAGAAGAGAAGTCAGTGAACATATAGTCTTACTTTTCTTAGAAGTGCTTTTCTGGTCTTGAGATGCTGAATTGAAGCCTGAGTGCAGAGGTCATTAATCAAATTCAGAGGAGATCAGGCTTGAGAAGGGATTAAAAACTGTTATGAGCTGACTATAACTGAGACTGCTCTTAATGAAATGAGATATATGAAATCCCACAACTTAGAATGTGTGATAACTGGACCAGGACTTGGTGACAGACTTTTGCCCTCGACAGGTCAGTGTGCAGCCAGCTCAGTCTGCTGGTGTACTGCAAACAGGTCAGTTACGCACGAAGAGCTACTCAGGAACAACTGTACCAAACTCAACTAAACTACACGTCACTTAAAATTCAGGGCCGTATCAAATATTTAGCAAGCAAGATCCACAAAGAACGAACAGAGTCACTTAAGAAAACATCATTAACACTTGACTGAAAGTGAAGTCAAGTCTTACCTACTGTATTAGCGTAACGCCTGTCTGTGTTCATGCCTGATGTTAGCTGGCTCACTAAGAGGTCATTCCGAAAGCTCCCTTGGGATTATCATCTTGGAGGTGCTGAGAAGGCCAAAAGCTCTTTGGCAGCAACCTGGCAACTGCTGGTCAGTGACAGCTCAAAGCGAGCTGGGCCCACTCCAGGAGCTGGCGGGCATTCTGTGGCCTCACAGGAATGGGAGAGGGGCACATATGGGAGTGGGACATGAGAGAAGCCACACAATACTGGGCCTAGACTGATAAAGGAGGTTGGCACATCCTTATTTCTTCACTGTGCAAATGCCTGGCATCTCCTACTCAGTTTTACTCCTGTCCTGCTGTAGCTAGGCTAACTTTGCCCAGGCAATTACAGAGCATCTTGCTTGGAAGAACGGGGAAGCCCTGATTTGTGCCCCACCCCGTCCTCACCCCACCCCCTGCAAACCAACCAATACCCAAGTCCATCTACTTTTTCTCAGCAACCTGCAGTGCCTCTCACTATGAATCTGCAGCTGAATGCACACAGTGAAATCTGTAGCAGAAAGCTCCTTCATTTCCAGCCCTCCCCAACACTGCTTGACTGCCCCATCCCCTGCTGGCACGGCACTGAAGGGATCCCTGCAGAAGGAACCATCTGCTTAACAAGCAAGATGTGCCGTTTATCTTGCTACAATCAGCATCACCTTGGAAAACTGTATTTGATTACAGAGGAAGCAGGGAAAAATATTGATTGACTGATGTCCAAGCAACTAACAAGCCAGCCTGTAACTTCCATGTGCAAAGAACTGCTGCATCTATACACCTGCCCAAAACAGCACCCCTCTTTCTGTGAGAAATGTCACCTCACTTAATTGCTCACGACATAATGCTGACTTTGGTGGTTTGCTGCAGGGTTGAGTTCCAGCAAGTCAGCTAGAAAGAGTTTTTCCCATTTGCTAAGCTGTAAATTATCCTTTTCTTTTGTGACCCCAATCCTTGGTACAATCAACTGAAAGAAACTGGAGCTGCCACTGCTTTCGGGGTCCTGAATTCATCTTCACTTTGGGCTATAGTTCCAGCACATTTATTTGTAAAGCTGTAAAAAGCCTGTGTGTACTCTTGTTACAGTTACAACAAAAGGCCCTTTCTTGCTCCAGGCATGAACATGGGGCAAAATCTTTAAAAGGCCTTTAGATCCCAAAAAAGGGTCACACACCCTGCACAAATAATACTTCCCTCTTCCCCTTTGCTTAGGTGCTGGCACACACCAAAGGTGAGATTTCCTGCCTGCAGTAAAGGCAGGCGCAGCTCTCTGTTGGTTCTGATTCATTAAAAGGGGCTTTTTTTTAAATCTGGGTAACTTTGGATTACAGTAGAAGAGGGTAGGCTAAACCAGGGCAAGATGACAAAATACAGCTCAGTAAATCCAATTATGTTGTCCTGCAAAGCAGTTCCACACACAAACTCCTGTACAGCCAATACTGCAAGTCTTGAGGACTCCTGCATCCAGCACAAAGCAAGCATGTGAACAGGGGTTTGCGCTGTTCAGGTCAGTTATCCTGGGCTTAATGAACTATGTGGTTTTGAGAAAGATGCTGTTACATGTAGAAGACATGTAACTTCTTCTGTCTGTACATTACACTACTCTTACTGAGATCAAATGAATGAAAACTGGAACAGAATTTAGAACTTTCCAGTTACAGTAATTACTGGCCTCCTCACTCTGTCCTAACGATGGGAATGTGCAGCACCTGTAACTTGTAAAGACACTCAGATTTCAGGCTAATCCTGTAATGCTGAGGCTGGGGGCACACCAGGTGTTTGCTGTTCACATCTATAAGCAGCAGCCATGTCATCCATAATTCACAGCAGTCTGGCACAGGCTCCCACAGCCCCTCTAGCTGTGGGTTTGCACCGTACCACACAAAAACCACCTCAGGGAGACGCACACTCATCATCGTGCAGAAACACCGTCCCTTCCCATCCAAGCTAGACGAGATCTTGTTCCTCAAGTGATTCCCTGTGGTATTATGCAGCAGTCCTGCCATGCCCTGAGTAGGTGGAGAGCTCAAATGTACATTGCTCTGCAAGCAACCAGCCTTCATCCTCCTCCTCTTTCCCACCCATTCTCTCTGGTGCACCAGTATTAATTACCATCAAACCACTTCTTTAAACTAGCATAGCCTCCAGGACACAGAAGGCATTAGAACACTCCCCTGTTCTCCTGGCAGCCAAGACTTGTGCCAAAACCACAGTGGTTTGCTGTGGTGTTCTTAAAAGAACTGATAAACCCCTTTTGTTTACACAGTGACAGCTGACAGTGGCACAGCACTGTCATCTCAGCAAGTCCTTTACTACCTTTTCTCAGGTACAGCGATTGAATAAACTCTGCACAGCAGTTTTCTTTTCCCTGTGCGGCATAAACTGACCAGCCAGATCAGAAAAACGCATCAGGGGCCATTCCACTGTCCCCTCCCAAATGACATTTACGAATGTGGCTCCAAGGCCCTCCTTTCCCCCAGCACACCGCCAGCTCTGTGCATGAACAGACGCTCCCAGCAGGGAGTTTAAACACACAGCTTGGATGTTTTCATGGCACACACTAACCGTGCTCAGCATGAGGAGGGCTTCTGCTCAGAGCTGGCAGCCTGCAAGTCTCATCTCTTCTGCACCTTCTGGAGCCTCAGAGCCCAGTGTGGCTGCAATTCCATCTTAAACACTGCAGCACCTTCCTAAAAATCATTACTTATGTCACACAAGCTGTTGATTAAGGGGGACCTCTGCAACTCCGTCAGTGAACCAGCCTGCTCACTGCCATAAAACAACCTGCATTTGGACTCCTGATCCCCCCCAGTAACCACCATGTTAAGCCACACACCAAGGGCCCTTAAGATGAGATCACGAGAAACAAAGTCACGTCACCTTCAGCTGTAAATCAAGACACTAAGGCTGCTAAAAATACTTTTGCCCTAACATTTTAACCAACACACATTTTAATTTTTTGTATTCTGAAAAACTTCTGTGATAGCAAAGTTTGCTACATCTCCTATGTCAACCATTATTAACAAGCAAAGGATCAGAACTCTTTACCAGTACTTTAAGTCAAGTTCAAGGTGTATTAGAAACACATCCCATAGATTTACTTCCAAGACACTTCAATTTTACTACACTTCCTCCTAGAAGATCATTTTTGTACAAGAACATAATACAACTTTCTGATCAGATTCATAGGAGAACAATACAGAATGTTCTAGTCTTGTAACTACTCCAGGTATCAGTCAAATTGTAGATTTTGAATTTCCTAGAAGGAGATGAGAGTCCACACAGAGCAGAAGCTTTTGCTGAGCACCTAAATCTGCACTTCTGGCTGGATGCTATTTGGCATCCTGACAGATTCTGTCTTTATTAGTTCATTGCTTGAATTACCTAACTGCTGAATTTTACCAAAATAGACTTTAGCTCTGTAAAATAGACAGAACATTTAATTTCACATTACAAGATTGTTCAACAAAGATGATTTCTGTAAAGAATCCTGCTATTTAACATTGCTCTTTAGAAGTTTTGCAGGGTCCAGGACTTTTATAGTGCCATCGTGGCAATTTCATTTATGCCAATTTGGGCCAAACACTGTAGTAAAATTAATTAAAAATACAAGGTATTTCACTAAATTGGTTAGCAAACTGCTTCTGCAGTTCTCAGGGGCAAATCAGATAAATCATATTCTTCTCTCATTACTTCTGGAATAGGTATCAGAAAATTCTATTTACAACAGAGTTTATCCTACATGTTCGTATGCACTGCATGTATAAACCTATAAGCTACAGTAATATTTTTTCTACATTCACTAGTTACTACACAGAAATGGCCTCCCTTTAACATCTGTCCAAGCATGAACTCAGTGATTCTAAGATTTATAGAGGTGGAGTTATTTTTCCTTATTTGAGGTTTCCATACTCCCAGCATTGGAACACAACCAAGATTCACCAGATCCTCTAACAGGCTGGAGGAACCCATGAATTACTTAACCAGCAGTCAGTGGTGTGACTGGCTTCTCGTGCAGGCTCTCCACGGGAGGAACAGCCCATGGCAGCCACTCATCACATTACAGATCAAACAGCTCCACCTTATTAGCTCTCACGGCCTATTTCAAAAGTTTCCACCTCAGGAGGCCTCAGCTCAGACCCGCCTATGACAGGCTGCGGTGAATATCACCCGCCTCCTGCTGAAAGGCTGCTGCATGGGAAGAACTCACAGCCTGCCTCAGCCTGAGGGGCCTGGGGAGGGGCCCGGGGAGGGGCCTGGGGGTGGGCGTGTCTGCAAGGGGAAAACAACAGACGAGGCCATTTAAACCCCGTGCAAACCAAGGGGAAATTTTACATCTTCTTCACAAGGGCCATTCATGCACTACAAGTTCTGTACAGGTTTTCCCCAAAGTATCATTCATCTCCAACAATTATTGTTTGGATCTAAAGCTCTGCTGTCCTCCACTGCCCTGGTGTTCTTCTAACACCCACAGACTCTGGAAGAGCTCTGGGAGGATCTGCATGGTTCCCTCAGGAAGCACAGCACCGCCCCGCCCACAGGCCGCTGTTCCCCTCCAGCCCAGCAGCTCAACGGTGTGCCCGCGCTCCGCACCTCCCTCCCGCCGGGCAGCCTCGGCCCAGGCCCGGCTCCAAGGCTCCTTCCCCCGCCGCCGCGCCTCGGCTTTCCCGGCCCTCACGGCAAACAAAATGGCGGCAGGGCCGCCTCCACGGCCAAGGGCTGCTCCTGCTGCCAATCACCCGCCAGCCTATCAGAGCTCGCCGCGGGCCTGCGCGCCCCGCCCCCGCGGAAAGCGCGGGAAGCGTGAGTGCGCTGAGGCGGCACCGGGAAGCGTTTTGGGAGCCGGAGGATCCGGGGCGCTCTTTGACCCCCTCCTCGGCTAAATCCACCTCAGACAGCCCGGTTCTGCTTCAGTTATCTCGGTTCCACTCACCCCCCATTCCGGAAGAACTTACAATAGCACGAGGAACACCTGACTTCAATGTTAAACCCAACAAAAATGGCTCCTGAGCAGAGCCCTCCTGCTCGTCTCACAGCTTGAGTTTCCCTACAGTGCCTGTTGCCAGATTATCCCGAGGGAAAACCCTCAGTCCTGGATTACACTGTCGTGTTCGTTAGTATGCAGAAAACACAGCAAAACCAAGCCTGTGTTGCCCAAATGCATTAGGATGTGCAGTGGTAAATTCTAGCAAAATCTCTGTATGAAGAGACCTTGATGGTCTTTCGCAATACAGAAAGAAAAATACTGCACAATAAAGTGATGGGAGAAGGAGGAAAAATTAAAATAGAAAGCAAACCCCTGAGTGTCCACCGATGGCTCATTTTCAGGTTT
>VWZT01001890.1:589267-623218 GCA_013397055.1 Pachycephala philippinensis | reverse complement strand
TAGGAAGGACTCTCAGTTCAGCTGATGGGCTCACAGGAGCTTCCCTGATCCATCAGGCCCCCGGGCACGAGGCCGGGCGAGCTGCCCGCCTGCAGCGCTGCCCCCGCACCCGCCGAGGGCTGGAAAACCTCCCTGGATTAAACTCTTATGTTAGGCACCTCCGAAGTGTCTAAAGTTAGGCTGGATGAATGTGAGCCAAGCTGTTGAACAGATGGAGTGAAATCCTCCTCTTGATAACAGGAACTTTATATCACTGCCACAGATAAGAAGGGCAGCTAAAAAAAGTCAGCGAGGTAGTTATATAAATTTCAAGACGGCTTACCAGCAATGCTTAAAGGTAAAACTTTCCGATAGATCCTGAATATCCACTTCCAGCTGCGGACCCTGAGCTGCCAAGAAGTTCTGCAACACAAATGAGATTGTGACACTCGAGCTCCCACA
The DNA here is from genome assembly GCA_013397055.1 of Pachycephala philippinensis. NCBI lineage: Eukaryota > Metazoa > Chordata > Aves > Passeriformes > Pachycephala > Pachycephala philippinensis. The sequence goes on along the minus strand of VWZT01001890.1, from coordinate 622,777 downwards.
CTGAGACCATTGGAACTTAATGATACAGCACAAACACGCAAAGCATTTGGAAGCTGGAGCCTGGGGCACAGGAGATTAATCCCAGCATCAGCAGACTGGCTCTGAGCTGGAGTTCAGTACTCAAACCCAGCTGAGGCATATCTGAACAGAAAGGTGATTGACTACCAGAAAATAACCATCTCATTAATGCCCCAAATGCTACCAAACACACTCATTCCTTTTCTCTTACATGGCTGTAAAATACTCATGCTTACAGCAGCTTTGACTCAATGTGGTTTTTTACCTTCCTTATTCATAGTTTTGAACATCTCCAAATTCAATTTCCTCATCTTAAAACTGACCTGCTTGTCTTTCACATGTAATTGTGGTTCAAAAGATGCACATCTCAGCACTGAATCAATTTTTCTTAATTAGCTGTGGATATTTTTAGATGGAGTTGGATGTGAAATACATAGGTAATGTTTATTTCCAAGCATCAAAAACCTTCAGGTAGGCATCTAAAATAATCCATGACTGGAAACTGCCTATAAAGTGTTTCGGATGAAATGCAGTGAAACAATTATGCATGTTCTGCATCCATACTAAGAGGGGAGTATATGCTGCATGCAATTTGAAGGTAATGTTTATTTAGAGAGTGGAAGAAATCTGAACAATAAAGCAGCTTTTCCTCTTCCTTTAAGTACCTCATTTTTGGGGGAAAGTGCACTATTACACCATTTCCCAGTCCCTTGGAGGAAGACGAGGGGATGAAGTGTTCTGGGCTTGGGTTGCTTCCTCCTCTTCCCTACTTACCTTTAAACTTTCTCTAAAGGTTGCAATTACCAAGAAACTGCAGAGCTGCCCTTAGCCAGGGAGGCACATACAACCACATAACACCATTCTCTTAAAGCAAAATACGGCTGGGAGAGTGACAGCCCAGCAGCCTCCTGGAGCAGGGCTCCTTTCCGAGGCACCTTTGGTTGTTTTGGTGACAAGGATCCATGTGCAGTCCTGGCTGTCCCTGCAGAAGCCAGGGCTGGGGAGCGGAGCTGCCCCGGAACCCAGTTAGTGCAGCCCTTCCCATGAGCGCTCAGCCACGGCTGCAAAACCCTGCTGAAGATGACATGAACCACACTTGACCCCACAGAATTTGTTACTGATGGTGATAAGCAGAGATAGCCTACATTTATTTTGCAGATTCAAGCAGAATTTGGAGGGCTGTGGAAAAAAAATATTCTAAATTGGACATGTTTGAGAAATACTGAGTCACAAGTTTCAAGCTGCACAAGGTCATTTTTGCAGTTTCTTTTTTCAAAGCAAACCCTAGATTTTCTTATATAAAACCAGTGTTGGCAGCAATCAGAACATGCAGTCTTTTTTAGCAAAGCCCTTTGCAGCATGACTATGGTTTCAGTCTTGGAGAAGCCTGCAGATGCTACTGCTTCTACTTTAAGAAGAGAATTAGCTTTATATTGCAAAATATTTAATAATTTCCTGTTCAAATGAAATGAAACAACAAAATAGTTATACAATTTTACTAGTTTATATTTCAATTCATAAAGTATACACACTGCAACTATGCTACCACAATGTCCACGCATCTAATATTGATGGAGTTACAGTATTTTTTTTTTTTTGGTATTAAACAATAGAGATAATGTATGCAGTTAAGGAAAAAGCTTGGACATAGCATGTTCTATCCCGTAGTTACAGAGTACATTAGCTAGCATTAGTACAGTAAACAAGAAAAAGGTAGAAATACAAAATAAACCAAATATCTTTATATACAAACCAGTGCCTCTTATTGTTACCAGCTTATACTCACACTGCACACAAAATTTATCCACTGATGCAATAGATACTTCAGCATAACACAAACCATTATAAATTAAAAAAATTACAAGGTGCAAAACTCCATTCTACAGCTTTCTGGTGAGAACTCAATACAATCCAAGGAATGAGAACTCCAAGCACGTTTAGCACCTATTAGTGCAACTGCATCGAGCGTGAAAAATGACCTACACCACCTCAGAATGCTACCAGGGAAGCGAGTTGGACAGCTAGAGATGCTCGCAGCTACACTCACGCTGTGATTTTTGCCTCATATATATCTCAGTTTATTGTTTCTTTGTCCCATTCATACCTATGTGCAAAACTAAAACCTGGGAGCTCTGTCGGAGCTCCGCAGAAGGCCTGCTACAGCCGGGTAAAAACAAACAAACAAAAACGAAACAGAAACCTGACAAAACCCAGACAGACTCCATTGAATGTCAGACCATCCACATAATTCGTACTTATCAGCAGTCCTGGTGCTGGGGATTTGAATGCTGTTGATATGTGGATCAAACAATATGACACAAGTGAAACGGAAATTTGCCAACAATTCCGATTATTCTTGTCTAGCACTTCGACAAGTCTCCCAGCCTCCGGTGGCGAATTTGTTTGGCAGTCCATGCCAAAAAAGCCCAGAGTTGCATAGAATTGATTAGTAACAGAAAGAAATGCCAACCACAGAGAGATGGATGCTGCATCTACTAAAACAAAGTGGGGTTGCTCGACAGGAATGCTGAAATCATCCCCATTCATAAAGCAAAACATGTCACCTCCTACTCTCCATTTCCTACCTCTGGGGACTGCTTTCTGGCACTGATGTAGTTCTTGATAAAGTTGTATTTTTTTGTTGCATTTTTTCTTTTTTTCTTTTTTTTTTTTTTTTACTTTGTTAGTGACACTTTTCCTTTCAAATAAAATATTAAAAAAGGTTATAACTGTAAAAAAACCTATCATATGTAAACTTAACAATTAGGGTTTGGTAAGTTCTCGTACCTAGTCTGTGAAAAGCCTCCAGCCAGACGCAGAATGGAGTGTTTCTCTGAAGAGCTTCAATCTAGCTACATCACCTGTTAAATATCAGTAGTATGAACATCCCATGTCTAGCAATAAAACCTCTCCTGTGTTTCCATCCTCTTTATCACTGACCTATTGAAATCCTGACATGCTGTGTTTCTATTATATTTACATTCTGGTCCTCTCATGTCACAGAATTAAACATCTGGCCAAGGAAGGCAACAAAAGGTGTTGTGTTAAGAAGGTGTGTTTGACAGAACTGCTTTTCAACAAGTCTCTTTTCCTTGGACTCCAGTCACTGTTTTTATAGAGCTTATTGTTCTGTTGAACCACGTTTTCTTTGCAGCTTGTACTTCATTCAGGGCCAGACCCAAATGGTGCTCCAAATCCTGCAAACAGAAGAGTAATTTCATTAGTTTGTTATGTATTCACAACACAAGGTTAAAGGAGTTAAACCCAGAAGGCTCCAGAACATCTACAAACTCTTGGCCACTTTAGAAGTTAAACAAGTCTTACATAAATTAAAAGCAGCAGAACAATCTGACAAAGAAAAAAAAAAACCTTTGAAAAGCAAAATAAGACTTGTGTCATTGCCCTTAGTGAAACATTCTGCTTTCTTCAGTACATCCAAACTCTTTAATTCTCTCCCATCTGAGGAGGAGCTATTCCCACAGGAAGCAGACTTTCTACAAACTAATTTTTACCTTTCTGTGAAAAAGCAGCACCGACATAGCAGTTTTAGGCTAAAAGCACAATGTTGTCATATTTTACAGAAATACCTCAAGTACCCGGAGTGCTCTGCAATCGTGTTTTAAGAAACACGTCTAACATTTGTCAATGTTACTTCTTCATTTAGCACTGATTGTGAGATAAAGACATGCATGATTCAGTACTCTGTCAGAGCTTGGGCTCCTTCCAAGCAGTTGCAGGAGATCAGGCAGCCAGCACTGCACTGCAGACAGGCAGATGTCTGGAAGCTGTAGTGGCTGCTAAATACAGTTCATGCAATTTCAATTATATCGTCTGCATACAGCAAGTTTCAGACGCAGCGTTTGGTTAAATAACCCATGCAGGAAATAGCAGATTACAGTTTCAACCAACAGGATCTGTTCCAATCCCTCTACAACTCACACACACATTTTTCTAGGAATGCAGACATGCTGTACAGACTACAAAACAAACCTCCAGAGCATTACCTGTATTTTACATTCCGCCTCCACAAGCTGCAGCTTGGTCTGGGCCAGCTCAAGCTCCATCTCCCTCAGCTGGTTTTTCAGTGTTTCCTTCTCCTCATCCGTGTCCTCGTCTGAACCATCCTTGGCAGTGCTGGCAACCTTCACACGGCCCTCCTTATTGAAGAACTCACGGCAGTGCTCGCAGTCATCCACCTTTTGCTAAAGTAAACACCTGGCTGTGAGCGAAGTGCTGGGGATATGATCAAAGCCTGCTCCTGCCTCTGCTCTGGAAGAGCAGCTCAACACCAGAGGAACCACTGATGGGAACCTTTGGGGAGGCACAGCCAAACAGGAACTCCTGCCATCCCCAGACTCACGGCTTTGGGAAACACTGCTGTGTTATTTTGCTACAATAACAGGCTCTATCCCTCCCCCGTTACTTTAAGGTAAAAGACAGTCAGAGAATCTCTTCCAGGAAAAAATGACCCCTCAAAAAAACCCCAGCGTCGACATTAGCATGTAACCACTATAGCATGAGAGGGCCCACAGTTACTCACCTTTTCTCCCAGATCTCCCCCTTATAATCTTCTCTTTTATCTCTAGGGACTCAGCCACCATTTTAGTAATGAAATAAATTGTGTGTTTGCTGCTATGATTTTGCTAAGAGATGGAAACATTGTAGACTGTGGATCTATCTGGTCTCTTACCCGTATTTTCTCAATTTCAGCTTTATTTGCTGTTTGTTGCTTTTCCAGTCGCTCACTCAGCTGGGAACAAATCTGACAAGCAAAATTATGTTACCAGACCATTTATAAATGTAAATTCCCTCCCAAATGAATGCTAAAGCACAAATAAATGCTGTTGCAATATTACCATGGATAGTCTAAGGACTCTTAGAAAGCCAGAAAAATTGGGCTGCTGCATTAAGCTGTCTCATTGTACATTTTCCCATTCTCTACATATTCTTCTATCCCCACAGGAAAAGGTGCAGTTCCAACATAAGTTATTAGCAGTTTGGCCTTGCTAAAGGAGCCAGTAAAGGTTAGGAATAGCATGGCCCTTTTGTTGCCTTTGGGAAAAAAGAACAGGCAAGACAGAGTAGTAAAAAAACCCTAATTCATTGCTTGAGACCTGTCATGGGCCTGCTAAAGAGACACGTGAATTTGCTCCCTTCATACCTTGTGATCAGGAGCTTGAATGCCAAAGCAAAGCCTTGAAAGGAAAAAGGCATCCTTTTTTTTTATTTCTTAGGTGCACTTGATTGACAAAGGGAAGGTAGGAGAGAACCTTTTTTGGCATGAGGTGAACCTTTGATATCCAAGAGCCCATTTGAACAAGGTTTGGCTGTGACTGAGGCCTGTGGTGCCTGCTGATCTACAAATACCCACATCAGGGGCAAACAGGACTGACCACTTCAGGATCTTGGCCAAAGAAAATGCAAAACCAGCCACAGGCTTCCCATTTGGAACAGCTAAATTGTCTCCTCAAATGCACGGCACAGATTACATTGATTTCCAGAAATCTCCTAAAATACCTGAAGGTCTTGTACTTTGATAGCAAACCACATCATCACGAAGTTGTACTTACCTGTTTGTAGTCACCAATAATAGAGCTGTTCTTTTTGATCTCTGACTCTGCCTTATCTAGTTCCCTGCGACACATTTCCTTCAGCTGCAGGGGGGAAAAAAAGAAAATAAAGGGTTTATATAGTTGTAGTCTGAAAAGTACTCAGGTGGTGTTTCCTCCTCCTCCTTAACCTCACTGCTCAGCTCAACCCTGGGACCCAGAGCCCAGCTCAGCTCCACGCAGGCAGGGAAAAGCCAGGCTTTGGTGGCCATCACTGACAGAACAGTGGGCTAGCCAAGGGAAGGAAGGATTCAAAAAGTGCTGACAGCTGAAGTCCTGCACTGCCTCTCTGTGCAGCATCTCCGGCACAGGCTGAGACTTTGTGATTTCAAGTTAAAAATTCCCCACCCTATGAAGCACCTGGCAGGAAAGTGTCAAATTCTGCTTTGCTGACGTCCTTTACACCACAGAAGAGGGACAAACATGACTTAGAACATTAAGCCCTTCCCACACTTGTCACTTTTTATTTTTATCATTTCTGTACTGTACAGAACAGTGAGAATGACAGAAGTGCCCCAACCTGAGCGGATTCTTCCTCCAGGCGCCTCTTTTCTTCTTCTGCATCAATCAGCTTCTGTTTGGTCATTAGCAGCTCCTTATTGAGGGCATCTGCCTTCTCCTCTGCCTGAAACACAGAGTGCAGGCTGAGCAGAGGCTTCCCTGCTGTGCCTCCACCAGGACAGAGCCAAGAGTGCAGCAATTCCAGTCTTATTAAGGTTTGGTTCATTGTTATTAAAAAAACCCCTCTTTATTCTGAAAATTATTTCTCTAAAACTTCCCATCTGCAACAGCAAAGCAGCAACACATAAAAATTAATGACATGGACCACTATACTCCAGCCCTCCAAAATTCCTCCTTGAATTCAGTGATTAATTTTAGCAAAACTGGAGCAGGGACTGCTCTAAAGAAATCCAATACCAGAAATAAGTTTCATTTTCTCATCCAGTCTGGAAGTTGACCAATGTCTTCTGAAGATAACCAAAGGCACAGAACAGCTCACAATGTGCAAGATCAATAAAAGACTATAACCAGCTCAGACCTAAGCTTAATTTGCAAACATTCAACCTTGCAATGAAAACAGAATTAATGCAAAATGCCTCTAGAATGTTTAAAAAGCCCCCAGAACCCTATGACACTTCCCAACGGATATGATACCATCCCAGAAAATACACAAAAAAACTGAGCTGCCAAAGTAAACATAAGAATCAGGCCCCTCTCTCCTTCCTCCTTAAAGGAAAGAAATGTCCTACCAGAAACCAAAAATCCCTTTTTACTGCAGTTTTTTAAGTATAAAAATATATTGTTGAAAAATTTCACGCTCTTTATAAACCACTAAAAACTCTGCAAAGTTAAGACATCTTTTCCTGTCTCATACACACAACACAGCACTTCCCAATAGGTGTATGGATTCTACATAAAAATAGATCAATAACTCAACTGATATATAAAATCTTCAGAAACTAGCTGTACCAATTCCCTTCAAAGGAAGAAAATCAAAAAGTGAATTTTAGTCCCTTAAAGTCCTGCTGATCCTTTAAAACAGATGGCAAAGGCAAAGAGAACATCTTTTCATTATAGATGGGGTTTAAGCTGTTTTAAAGTTAAAGAACACTGGGATGTAGGAGCCCAACAACAGGAGAAAAATGAATCCTATTTTCTGGTCTAGTGAAAGGATATTAAGGAAATTCTTGTATTTCCAAATGCTTTGTTTTGATCTTTTAGGTTGCAGATTTCAGACACGCCATGGAGGTATTAGCAAAGGTGTGTTAAACAATGTCCTTTGGTACTGTCCTTTCAGGACCTCAGGCTGGCAGAATGAAACTTACCATTTCAGGATCCAATTAGAAGAATTTATCGTGTCCTAAAGTAGGATCAAACCTACCTATCTCCTCCCAGGGGATAACCCAAATGCTGCCAACATCATTTACCATCTTCGAATACAAGGCTATTATAAATCAAATGAAGCATATCAATTTTGCTTAGTTTTGTTCCTCTCCCAGCTCTCCATTTGAAAAAACAATGTAAACGTATAACCGTGTCTCGTACAGGCTCAAGCAGCCACAAAACAACAGTTAAAAACTGATAAGAAAAGCTTCTTCAGGACAATTTTTGCTGGAGTGCACCCCCTGAGCGCCACTGCTGGGCTATCACCAGTGTGAAGCTTCTGGAAGCTTCACTAATGAAGGGAAAAAGCCCAGGTAAGAGGAGGTGAACATACCAATCTGTGGTGAGAACCTGCTTCTGGAACATACTTCAATGATTCACATTTTAACACCTAAGAACAGGAGAGGTAATAAACCCAAAAGTCATAAACCAAACCTCATTAAGAGCAACATTCACCCATTGGCATCAGCATTTACTATGAATAGTTTTCCAACAGCAAGTTTCCAGGAGACCGTGGGAAACCTTAAATTGTCTGAGGCAGATCCAGTGAAACATTTTAAAGCCTGTCAGCTCCTGCACTGTACAACTTTCAGAAGTCATTTTCCTTTGAGATTTCAGAAATGCACTTATCTTGGTACAGAACAAGAATGGCAAAACACATGCACTTGAACTCTTCCCCTCATCTCCCCAAGCAGACAGACTAAATGTGTTCTAGCCTCCCCTGTGCTAGAAATGCCAGTACCTTTCTGTCTCTGCATGTCCTGGAAAGAAAGAAAAAGCATATCCTAATAAAATCTCCCACAATTGAGCATGTAAAGAAGGGAGTGGGATGGCAAGCTGAAAAAAAAATTCCTGTAACACAAAGCAAACCTGAAGTTTCCTCCTGAGAGCTCTACTGATCTGGAAACAGCCCAGGATGAGTTCACACGGGCACGTTCCAACAAGACAAATGGAAACCACAAAAACATTTTCAGAGTTGCCTGAGGTACCTGAGAACCTGATCCACGCAGAGCCAGACAGACTCAGACTTTCAAGTTTATCAGGCACTTTGCAAAGCCTGTCTGCTATGAAATTGTATTAACAAAAATCCCAGGAAAACACAATCCAGCATCCATGTCATGATCTCTGTGATGGTTCAAAGACTTGACACAGCTCCTGCTAGGCTTCCTTAGAGAAAAGACAGCAACTACTCAAGTACAGGCTCTCCTTTCCCTGCAGTTATTCTGAATGCTTTTCAGAGCAATGAGTATTTCAGTCAGCACTCTTGTTTCCCATGGACCTCTGTCACAGGCCTACGCATTGCCCATGTGCAATAAGGATGTGGAGGAAGGAATCCTGTCCCCCTCAAAAGCACTCCGTGTATCTCCTCTCCAGTGAGAGGAGGAACTAGGAATTAGCCCTTGTCTGCCCTAGACAGCAAGAGGACATGTCTTACATTGTCCAAGTCCTTCCTCAGTGCAATCTTGCTGGTGACCAGCTCGTGGGCGAGGTCGTCGTTCTCCTGCTCCAGTCTCATGTTGGCTTCCTGCAGGCGCCGGTTCTCGCGCTGCGGGGACACAAAGCGGCCGTCAGGGAAGGGCTGCCCAGGGGCTGCCTCTGGCACACACAGCTTCCTGTGCTCACCCACAAACGCCCACCTCGCATCTCCAGCGTGCACAGACAACTCTACCTGCATGAAATTCCCTGGAACAGAACTAGCCAGCCATAGTGTAAAGGTAAAATAAATACAGGATCAGCCCTGAGAAGACAGCAGGTATGAATAACTCTGCTCAGCCATTACTTGTTGAAGCCTGCAATAGTAGGGGTATCATTCTGCCATTGATACCTTGCCAGGAGTTTCCTACAAGTACTGCTTTTCTAGGCTCAAAACTGAATTTGCATGCTGCAAACAGGTAAAAGAGGAGAATCCTGGGAAAAATACTCTCTTTTCTCTTTCCTGTTACAACTCCCAGCACACAGACGGATACTAAAGAAAGTTCACATAAAACTTTTCTGATTAAAATACACAAATTTATTGTATATATGTCTGTGTGTGTGTGTTATTGTGGTATGTGTACGCATACATAACTTTACGTGTGTAATTTATCCCTGTATTACATTTATTTGATAAATGAACTATATATAAAATTATATGCTTACGGCAATATACATCATTTGAAATTAGGAAGAGGAGTAAAGGTGGGATTATAATCATGGAAGGCAGAGTTAGAATCAGTCAGGCATTTCCTTTCTGTTCACAGCTTGTTGTGCAATCAGCACGTTAAACAGGCTCTACTGAAACAGTTCTATAAGCCCAAATAAACATTCATCCTATTCCTTTTCTTGCACAGCTGGGCTCACAACAACCCCATCCTGATTAACACTGCCACTACAAAGACATTCCCTCCACGTTCATGGAGCTGATACCCCTGTTGCATCCAAATTGGTCAGGAAACAAAACCAGCTCAAAAAAAAGAGTCAAAGTAACAACTTCCTGTTCGGTAAATCAGACTAGAGAAGGTAAAGCATTACCTCAAATCTTTCTATAGGATCCTCCTGTTGAGCTTGCTGCTCCCTCATGGTATGATATTCCTTTTCATATTTCTTCAGCTTCTTCTGGCTAATCTAAATTAAAGCAGCCCATTAGTTCCTGCCCAGAATATCGACAGAAGAACACACACACAAGATTATGGAACAAGCTTCAGGCAACTCCTGCCTTCTACAAAGCACAGCTCATGGCTTCAGTCACTTCTGAGTGTCAAACCCTCAGGGGTGGTCAAAAACTCCATTCCACTCAATATAATGACAGCAGCCTTTTCCTCTTATCCTTTTGTGGAACACAGGGAAGGTTTCAAAAGGCAGCCAGAGCATCCTGCCCGAGCTCCCCCTTGGTGCTGCACTGCTCCCTGGTGCTCCACACACTGCAGAGCTTCAGCAGAACAGAACCCTGCGAGACGTGGTTCATTTTTGGACTGGCCTGATGCTGAGCCTTCTTCAGCTGCTTTTTCAGCTGTAACATTTATCATCACACAGAAGTATTTGGTTTACTTTACATGAGACTGTAAATGCTGAAAGGGCAAGTGCAGGCTCAGCTGACATTTCTGCCAGTGTCACTCAAGCCCAGCAGAAAACAGCCCCGTCCCCGCGCTGCCGAGGTGTCTGGGCGAGCAGCAGCACCTCAGAGGCACAAGTGCTCTGTCCTTGGCTCTGACACACACAGCACCAGCAAAGCCACTCTCACAGGCCCCCAGGCTCCCCTTCTGGGAGAAGGGACGGAAAGCTGATGTTGAATTCAGTATTTTGTGCCCAGTGTTCAAGTCCTGCAGGGACAGGCAATGCAAGGGAAGCTGTAACAGATCCTGACCAGCATTTTCCTGGTGTCACCTGTGCCACAGGTTACAATGGTTTAGCAACACAGACCACGCCAAGATCACTGTGAGCATTTCACATGCAAGACATCATGCATCTAAATGAAATCTCTTGCATTAAAAGTTGCACCTAAACATTTATTATTATCTCAGTAAACCAAATAAATTTAAAAGCTGTGGCTAAGATTTCCTCTTTAAAAACCCTTTTCTGAGAAACAGGTTGAATTTTACACGCACAGATGACAGGCAGAATGGAAAACACGTTTTGTTTCCCTGAAGGCTGGTTCTATCACTAACCTTCCTTGGAAGGAGCTGCAGAAAGCAGTGGCCAAGCTCCCTCTAGTGAGAGCTGACCAGAAACACCTCCCTGCTCTCAGGGGAACATTTCTTTGGAGATGCCAACCATTTACCTGGAGTCAGTCCAACCACACCACAACTGCAGGAGTTATTCTTGCACCCCAGACATCCACCCAGAGAATTAACCCTTCACTGACAACGGAGTCAGTAACTTGAGGAGATTATTTCACTGCTCTGCCCCTGCTCAAACACTGCCCAAATGTTGGGGTTTCACACCCCAAACCTCCCGCTATGTAAAATTAGATCTTGACAAGTGAGGCATCCACCACGCCAGAGGAAAGGAAGGCAGGCACACCACTGTACTTTCATCTTCCACTTTTCAAGTGCATTGAGCCAGTTCTGCCTTTTTTGGGTGATCTTGAGCAGATTTGCCATTGTCACAAATTCTGGGCACGGGAGGCCTGGGGAAGTCAGCAGGGATTCTGGGTTTGCAGAAATGAGCACTGATGTCCCACAGGGGCACAGGAGGCAGCAGCAGCTCTAACACCTGTTGCCCAGAGAGCTTGTGAACTCTCCATCCCTGAAGTGTCCAAGGCCAGGCTGGATGGGGCTTGGAGCAACCTGGGATAGGGGAGGGTGTCCCTGTCCTTCCACCCTGGCACGGGCTGGAACCAGATGGGCTTTAAGGTCCCTTCCAACACAAACCATTCTGTGATTCTATGACTTGATGGCAACACTGAGGAGTGACTTTAACAATCTGGAGTTGTCTCCAGCTGATGACTTCCTGACCTCCTTTCCAGCAGAATGCTGTTCTAATCACAATGCCTTACCCAGGCTACTTCTCCCTTCCTATAAATTATTTATTTTGACATCAGGCCCTTTTCTGCTCAAAGAAATACTTCCAAACACAGAGCTGGAGATTTCTACTGACAGCAAAGGACTTATATTTTAGGTCAAGGAAAGCAATTATGTGCAGCACTCCCATCGAGGAGGTGATACAGAAGTGCTCTGTGCTGAGCCCAGCAGCATTTCCTCCACAGCCTCCCCTTTAATGCCCCCAAGGCAGCCAGCACTCCAGGAAGCCACGGGCAGCCTTGCCATGTCCACTCAGAGACTGCCTGTGCCACTCCACACAGCACTGGAACACAGGGAATTTTGGCAGAGTGAGAAGAGGAACAAATTGTTATTTGGAAACATAAAAAGCAAATGCACTCAATTAGGATGATGTGAACCAGATGCATGTGGAACATTTAATCTGTGGCTAATGCTAAACAATTAGAGAGAGAAAATAGCTTTATTCTTGATAATTCTGTAATTTCTGCACTAGTTTCACACAAGAGACGCTTGAACTCTGTGCAGAATAGTGGTATCCACCCTGCTACTACACCTGGATCACAAAACATTCCATGCCTGGAATGTTAACACACCAGGGAAGTTGTGTACTTCCACACTGACACTACAAAGGATTCCTCAAAGGAATTTAAGGAAAAAGGACACTTGGAACCATGTCAGTGTGTTTGACTCAGAATGAATCTCCGTGATGGTAGCCCATTAACCTGCACTTGCCCTTGGCCAAGGGGTTGCTGGTTGCAGCTGGAGCCAGAAGCTGCTCCCAGGCTGAGCCTGCAGCAGCCCCTCCCAGCTCACCTTCATGTTGCAGGCCAGCTCCATCAGCTTCTTGGCGTTCTCCTCGGAGCGGTACCGCTTGGGCAGCTGCACACGGAAGAACTTCAAAGCCCCTTCAAAGTCAGTCAGCAACAAATCATCCTTGGTAGTCTGCAGACAAGGAAAGAAACACCAGAAAAAGCCAATTTTGTACAGTTATTGAAATCCCAGAGACAATAAAGCAACAACAGCTTTGGAAAGCTCCAGTAACATCGCTGCTTCTTAACCTTCTGCAAAGAGTGCTTGTTTCTATTTCTGCAACCTTCTATTCCACCCCCCAAAAAAAGCACTGTGCTGCACAGGACATGCCAGATTACAGCACGTGTACCACAGGCAGTTGTTAGCTTCTCAAAAAAACCAACATATTTTTGTAACAGGCATCTTAATTTTTATATGGTGCATGAAGATGCATAAACCACAGTGTAACATTGTATACTCACTTTTAACAATCCCAGTGCAACATTGAAGATAACACTTATTCCCTGGAAAGAAAAAATGATGACAAAATAAATTAATTTCTCAATATTTACAAGCTTGGATATGAATTTATTTGGTGGGTTTTGTTGTTTGTCTAGTTTCTGTGAAAAGAAGAACCAGGATACATGTGTCAGCAGGTACTATATAAATCAAAGGCACAAAGAAAGACTTTGCAAAATATCTTTACTGGAGAGTCAGAGAGAGAAAAACAATCAACACCAGTTTTACTGCCTCCTTAGTCTGAAACTCTGAAATTATGTTGTGCACTTTATTTTATTTCTTAATGAGTTGTTGGTCAGCTCAAGATAATTTAATTTTCATACAGCAACTTCTAAAAACACTGATTCAAATGCAGTAATATATACACCATTATATTAAATTCTGGTCTTCACAAACTGGGATAATTCATGTAATGAAGAGAAAGTGACTCACTTCAGGACAGAGTCCCACAGCATCTATTTTGCCTCTGCTCCTTAGAAGTGTTCTATTTATATTGTCCAATTAAATACAAACAGTTCTGTAGTCAGGAGTAGCTCGCACCTTCTTCAGGGGTCCCACTCATAATCATGACACATTGCTCATCTTATTTCAAGATCCTGCCTTTCTTCTTCCCACCAACTTATTCTTTCATTATTACTTTAAAATGATGAAAAACCCCTTAAAACTTCCCTGTGAGCACATTTACTATTTACAAATTGAAAGAGTGTTTCTAAACAAACAGAACTGATTTTCTCCATACCATCTGCTGCTTTCTATTCCACTGGCACTTGGACAAAGCAAGCAGCAGACACAGGGAAAGGGCAGAAACATTGACCAGGAGGTTTGTGAATGCTGAAACCCTTCTGTCAAGGAAAAGGCAGGAAATTGGCCACTCCATAAGAACAAGTGCAGATCCAAGAAGAATGGATGCATAAAGTTACCCAGCAAATCATTAAATAACTCAAGGATGCTTCAGTACAAAATGGGATTTGTTCACTGATGGCAATAAGTGCTGACTGCAATTACACTGCTTACCCACATACCACCACATACAGTGTTCTAAACGTGATTACAGACAACGTCTCAATATAAAGAATTTTGCTCTCTAAATATAAGCTGTGAAATATAGAGAGACTTGAAGTTTTTCAGGAGAAAGAGCTGCAAGCTTGTTAGATTACCAGCATGAGAGTTAGCTGGGCCATTTTATACACCATGGCCTCCATGCAATAATATTATAGGGAAAAAAAAGGTATCATTGTGATAATGTGACTTAAGAACAGAGGAACCCACATATTTGCAAATCAGCTCTCATCCCACTTTATGGAATCTTCTCACATAGATTCGCCAGTGCCATAGGAAATAGGAGATTATAATCTTTTCTATAGCTATTGATTCCTAATTTGTTTCTTTAAAATGCTGAGAATCTTTTTCATTGCAGAAATGTAACACTTCTACATAAAAATATCACATGCCTTGCTCTGAGAACAGATAGTAACAAGGACATGAACCAAGATAGTGACAAACTGTCAAAAGCTGGGAGCTGTGCAAGTCTCCAATTATAACACATACCTCACACAGGAGTAAGTCAATAATATGGAAGACCATGTAGAGAGGGAATTTTGCAGTGAACAGGGTCAGGAACCACTGGGAAGCATACATGTGTGCTTCAAGGCTGATGTCCAGAAAGTGGTTATACAGATCAGGAATGTATTCCTAGGAGTAAAACGGAAGCACTGAGAGTTAATTTGGGCTATTTTAGAACTATAGCTGAACTCCCAAATTACAGAAAGAAGTTGGGTAGAGTGACCATCAGTGCAGGTCCTGCATCCACCAGGCCTGACAGGAATGGGGGCCTCCTAAGGATGCCAAAGGCTTCTCCTGGGGTAGATGCCCAGCAGGACCTGGAATTTGCCTCAGTGGGACCTGGCAGTGGCTGTGCTGACAGCAGAGCCACAGCAGAGCCACTGCAGCTGTCAGGCACATCTGCCTTCCCATCCCTGCCAGCAGCACCACACTGCTCCCCAGACCTCTGCTGGAACACCTGGGATGGGCCTCGCTCTCCACCCTTACTCACAGGTTACAAACACCATTCCCCAGGAGAAACAGCCAGGGCTGGACTGCAGGCTCAGGTCTGTTCCCCAGGAGAAACAGCCAGGGCTGGGCTGCAGGCTCAGGTCTGTTCCCCACGAGAAGCTGAACTGCAGGCTCAGGTCTGTTCCCCACCAGAAGCTGAACTGCAGGCTCAGGTCTGTTCCCCACCAGAAGCTGAACTGCAGGCTCAGGTGTGTTCACCCCCCCGTGAGCCCCACCTGCATGAGGCGCTCCAGCTGATAGAACTTGCAGTGCAAATCTTCAAAGTTTTGTTTGAAAAGTTCCCTGAGTCCATAATCAAACATGATTTTGACCAGAACACTGAAAGCTTGCTCCTCAGGCATCTGTGAGACAGGAAAGTGGATTTAGCACTGAGCATTAAAACCTTTCACATCAGCTCAATCTGCCTGTCCCTCCCTTCTCCCTCTGACTGAAAGGCTGAACTGCCACTACTTTTTAATCCAGTTTAAATGTAAACAAGAGTACTGACACGTAAAATGAGGTTTATGTTGCAAATGGCATTTCAGTGGAATAAGCCACCTCTCAATCACTCAACTAAAAATACATCTTCCAGACATCAAGACCAAAGCAGTTTCCCTGGTGTCTTTGTTCCAAAACTCATCAGAATCTGGATCTTACAGATTTTGACCAGCCTAATCCTTTGTCACCTATGTAAACAAGGCAGAAGAAGTATTACCAGAGGATGTTAAACAGGATCTTTCCCTTATTCTTAACAATATATTTAACTTTTTCAATGACATTATTACATTTGATGTTTATTTATTACATTACATGAATAAGAGAGACCAGTAACTGCTAACAGAAGTTCCACATCTCACAACTCAGCACTGGTTTGGGAAATATCAATGTCCCTTTCCTGCCAAAAACTGAAGAAACACTCAAAGCTCATCAGTGTTTTGACATTTTTCCCTGCCCTTAAAATTCAGTTTTTATATTTCTGTTGAAAAGTCTGACTTCAGGTCAACTGCTGGTTCCTATAAAGGACAGAACATCCATCTCAAGTATTCTATTATTAATCTGCAGATGGAGTTTATTAAAACAGAAAACTTTGCTGAAACATTCCAAACTGGTAGTGAAGGACTCGCAGAAACTTAATTTCCTTTTCTGCAAGGTTTGTTTTTATTATTTATTTTCCCTAGCAGCCACACTCCAAAGGCTGACTTCAAAGAGAATCAAATAAAGAGAAACTTATTTGAAACTTAGCTTTTTAAAAATGCATACATTATTCCCAGAAGCCACAAGTATTGTTAAAGAGAGAACTCTGGAATAAGACATGGCTCAGTCTTGAGAGTGAATCTCTCTAAGGCAAGGGACACATGACAATGAAAAGCTAAAGGAAAGCACAACTGTTTCAGTAAAAGCGTTCAGTTTCGTAGCAGGAAGTGTTGCCCTTCTCTATCTGATTCAGTGAGGAAATAAAGAATTAATTGCTCATCTAGGAAATACTTCAGATTACAGTTACAAAGAACTAAAAGGTTGTTATCATTAATCACTTGGCTTTTGTTTCACAAGAATGGAGTTTACAATCTCTTCTGTATCCTTCCCTGACTTTACAAGAGTATGGAAAATCCTCCCCTGAAGGCCAGACTTCCTTTTCCACCAAAAACTGCAGAGAACTCTTCAGGCTCAGCCCTCTATGGCAGCAACATTGCTGAAAGCAGCTGGGGAAAAGAAACCTCAAACAACTACTGGGCTCAGGAACTCTGCAGTTCCAACTACCCTTGCAACAGAAACACTGACAAAAAGCAGACGTTACTTTAAAACGGAACAGTCTATAAATATATAAATACAGATTTCTAATGTTCTTGTATCTCCCAAGCATCAGTGAATCTAAAACTTTTGCTCCTGACAACCATAAATCTCTCTCCAGCTTCTGAACACACCAGCAATTAAAGGATATTACACTGATGAGATCACTTCTATCAACAGCAATTAAGTTTAAAAAAGCATAATACAATTTCTTTTAAAAATACGTGGTATTGTTGTATCCTTCCCTAACCTCTCAAACCAAGAAGCACAAGGACCTACAAGACAACAGCCCACAGGCAGCACAGCCTGCACTGAGACCTAATGAACTAACATCCCTTCCATGTCCTAAATAGTCTTCTGTGTACACAGGACATGGCAAACACCATCTGTATTCCTGACTGATTCCAATAGAAACATCTTATAAAAAGCTAAAATCTGACCTTGAAACCCTGTAACAAAAACATTTACAGTGGTGTCACATACACAAATTCCATGCCTACTACTGCTCGTGAGTACAAGCCTGAATGGAAGGGGTCCTAGAACAGAACACAGGGCATGAACGCTGAGCCCTTACAAACATCACAGGAAGTTTTAAACAGTGTACTCTTCCCTGCCTAAAATCACTTTATTACTGACCAACATATCAGTGGATGTGTGCCCTGCAACCCTACTAGCTCAGAAGTCTGTTCTAGACAAGTGGAGCACTATTTATTCTTAAATCTGAAACAACTGAGGGTAAAGCCATCACTTACATGTAATAGCAGCACAGCAGCGAGAAACGACTGGCCTTGGCAGTAGCCAATCTCTTCATCATACACAGAGTAGGCCTAAAAGAAGAATCAAGACTTTACTTGTACCTGTCTCCAGCTACAAACACAAATAAAACAGAACACTGCATTGAACACGGCTCCATACAATTGCCATGGATGGAGGGCAGCCATTGCCATTCTAACAAAGGGAAAACCTGTATGAGAACCAAACTGGGATATTCAGAGGCAGTGGCTGGTTACAGTGATGCACCAAGGTCGCTGCAGCCTATTAAACCACTTATCTGAGTGCTTTTATCTCTAAACAGGGGCCATAGGGATGTTAGGAAGAGGGAGAAATACGAGATCAAAAGAAAGTGCTGGAAGCTTAAACCATTCCAGCTGAGACACCTGAATACACTGAGCTGTCCGTTTTTGCTAATTTCTTCCTTTTAATAATCAGCTTCAGTGCATGCCTATGGCTTTAGAACCTCGATGGAGGTACACAGTCATCTCCAGTTACATAATCTGTCCTGCTTGATCCAGGCTGACAGGTCAGGAATGATGTGAAGTCTTTGCACCACACAGTTCAGTGCAGAGGAATCCAGAAGGGCTTTAGGTCTCCTGTGTGAATAACCAGAACCAGTCCAAGAGCTACGACAGAGAACAGCCTGAGCCTGGTGCCAGAGGCTGTCTCCATGACAGATAATGGTAACACATCCCCCTTCTTCTCAGCCAACAGTCACACTGCTGATGATGTTGAATACAAGTTACCAAAACCAGCCCAGAAGGATTGAAAGAATACCTTGCATATTTTGTACAGGGAGTCCTGGCCATCTCCCCCAGTATCTTTGAAATAATCATGAGCAGGGAACGTTCGATTGATGTCTCGGGTGATGGCACTGTCTTGTGGAGACTCCTATTAGGAAAAGAAAATAATATGCAAATTAAAACACATCAAAAGAACATAAATCACAGCGTGCTAGCACTGAGACTTGGGAGATTAGCACTGGGTTCTGTGCACTGTTCCAAATTTAACAAAACCCAGTGTACCCCAGCAGAGCTGGCAGCTGCAGACCACAGTTGGGATAGATTTGGGTACCTCAGCACAGCTGGGGAGGTCAGGGAGTGGCAGAAGGAGCGCACACACACACACACACACGTTCCAGGCCAGGGCAGTGCAGATGCAGCCATCCCTCAGAGACTCCTGAATGCCAGCACTGCCCAGGCACACTCCTGTTATCTCACAACTGCAGCAGTCACAGTCAGCTGTAAGCAGCAGCTGTCCAAAATGCTGTCCCTGAGGTTCACCTTGGGGAACCACTCCTCATCCCCTCCTCAGGACTCCAGTAGAGAAAATAGATGAGTATGAGCCCTAGAGAGTGTCATACAGGAAAACATGAGGGAATGCAGGGACTGGTCCTGTATGAGCTGGGATTTCAGCATGAGGAAGATGGAACTTTGTTCTCTACATCACTCTGACACCATCAGTTTCAGATGCCTTGGACATTTGGAAAGCTGAACAGTAAAATAAAGGGGCTTAATCTACCCAAGTAACCCATGTTTCTGCTAGGCAAATGGGAAAAGGTTAGAAGTAAAAGATAGTAAAAAAGTACACAATGTGATCAGTGTAAAGAACATTCAACACAGCTTGTAGTTCTTTTTCTTCACAAAACGATTTCTCAAACAACAACAACAACAACAAAATGACCACAGTGTGCTTCATTTTCTCTTCTGATTTTAATCCAAGGTTAGTGCTCCTCTCTGGGGTTTAACACAGGCATTTCATTAGGAAAGCATTATGCTGCTATTAGAATCAAGACCAGATTGTTTCGGAAATGATATCAAAAGTACTGTTCAGCATTCCAATTTGATAATAATTAACATGCTAAAGAGGTCTGTCTCATTATAAGGAAATCAGAAACAAACAAAATCCAATGCTCAATAAATTTCATATAAATATACACCTTTTAAGTCAAAGACAATTATGCGAATGGCTGGCTGTCAACTTTGGCTGCTTTAGCAAGCAGGGAAACACAAAGCTCAGAAACAATTCTGAGAACTTTAAACATGTGAATACAGACTTAATGATAACTTTTAGCTTCTTTCAAGTTTGCAAGACTGAATTCCAGTGAAGTACTCCCAGGAGCACAGGTCCTGGCCACTGCCAGCAGCATCTGTGGTACCACGCAAGTGAGTTTCCTGAAAGTCACCTGTGTTCTGCTGCAATGGCAAAATAATCTCAAATCCACTTGCCTTTTAATCCACTTATTTAACAGCAGAGACCAAAGCATCTGCTTGGAAACTCTTAAGAGAGGATTCTCAAACAAATCACCCATTATGGCTAAAGAGAACTAATTAGTGGCCTCTCTGGCTTTGCGTGACTTGGTCAGCACTTGACTCCTGTGCCTCAGTACAATTCCTCAAGCAATCTAATGTGAGTTCCTGCAGCTGAAACACAGCTTGGGGAGAGAAAAATCAACGGAAATGATAAGGTTTAAAAAATGTTTTTCAAACCATGGCTTTGAAATCTCCCCATTAGTACAAACTGCTGCAATCCAAGCATTGTGTAACCTTTTCTTTACTCCTATTTTTATACCTTGCTGTGAGAATTGGCTCAATGGGCAATTTCTCATGCTTTCAGGGGACTGGGAACTGAAGGAAACCCTTCTGAACCCACACCCTTCACAAACTGGGATTGAAAAATAGAAAGCTAAGAATGACAGGAAGAAAAAGAAAGTAATAAAGAAAACAGAGTGGAAACCAGCCATGAGAACTGAGGCAAGTGTAGTGAAGATTAAAATTCTCATAACAGTTTGCTGCTCTGAAGGAAAGCAGGAAAATGTAGATGCTCAGACTCAGAATATGCCCTTCCTCCCCCTCTTTTATGCACTTAAAAATATTAGGGGAGTTATATTGAAACCTTCCCCTCCAGCTGATTTAAACAGAAACTACGTGAGTAATTATGGAAACCAGGATGCAGTCCAGCTGGGAAAAGCCCATTTATTCTGTCAGGCTGCATATAAAAGCACATTGGTTCCCACCTCCTAAACCTGACACATTTAAAAGACATTTTCCATGTATTTTCATGATCTTCCAGGGAGCATCCTGGGATCTGCAAACCGTGTCAAGCAGTTACAGCCTTGATCAACATATTCAGACTGAGACTGTGTTACTTCAGAAGCTTTTTCTGTAGCTTAAGGCACAATTAAAAGATATGGAAGAGCTGGAGTTCCCTCTTCCTGGAGCTGATCTACTTGCAGTTTTCAGCAGCTCAGGTTTATTCCTCCTAATCCTCTACATAAACCCAAGAGGATGAAGAAGAAGCAGCAGCAAAGAATTGCTAAAGGACAAGATTTGTGATGAAAAAAAATGAAGTAAGAAACCTCCAGAGAAGAGAGGAAGCTGCCTGCTGGAAATGGCTCATCACCCAAAGATCAGCTTCTGTTGCACCAGGCTCCTGAAGAAAATCCCCTGGGGGTATAAAACAAACCCTGACCTGGACACAGGCTGGCTTCAGAACCACCACAGAAATGGAGAAATGGTGAGGGGACCAAACTTTAGCTTCCTCCTGCCCCAGCGCCAAGAATGATTCCAAATTGGAATTTTGCGCACTGGGTGAGTTATCTGACACACCCACCACCAACCCAAACTGTGCCTGACTCTCACTCTTGCCACAGTGGATCCATTTCCACATTCCAGTTATTCCTTAGGAAGGTCCCACTGACTGCAAGAATTCTGCCACACGGTCAGAGATTACTGTGGGAAGGGTCTGGAGTCTCAGTGCATCAGTGGAATTTTCCTTGCTTTGCCAGGGTGGGATCAGCACGTGGTGTATTGCTGCAAGGCATGGACAAGCCACCCTGGAGTGCACCAGGGATAGATTCCAGCAGATCCAGCAAACAGAGAGAGCCAAAATTCTCTGCAGCTTCCATGGGCAGCAGCAAGGGTAATATTACACGATGGGGATAAGTTATTTTGAGCAGATCTGTACATTTTAAGTACATCCAAAAACATTTAATGGTCTTTCGACAGCTATTTTCAGTGTTAGCAGGATCCTGTGCCACCAGGTCTATTTTGCAGGCTGACGGCATTCCCATAATTACTTTTATCAAGCAATATTGACATTCATTTTTACACAGAGTACACTTCCTGCATTTGTCTTTGCCCAAACCACTGGAGAAGGTTTTGGTAAGAGGAATTACACCTGTTACTGAGACCTTAAGGAAGTGACACAAGCAACACTTTCAGAGTAATGTCCTTGTTAACTTCCTACAAGGAATGCTGCCTGCAGAGTGTGCTACCTGGAGTCAGCACTTACCAAGAACACTCACAGATAAAGAATATCTGCAGGAAAAACCTGAATAATTTAGACAAATTTGGACTGGTTAGACACTGCAATTGGGTACAATAGTGCATTGATACAGCATAGTTTCAGGCCAAATATGGCAATATAGTGCAATTCTAAAAATAAAAGTGAATCCCTTGTGATATCCAGCCCTTTTGCCCTGTTCGTTTCCTTTTAGGGCTCAAGTTTCCCACAGGAAAATTAAAGCAAGGAGTTTGCCTACAGTGCCCTGCAGCATGTATGGATAAAGCATAAACACAAACCACGCTGGAAGGTTCTCCTGCTCCTGCACTTACTACAAGGCTATTTAGAGCAATCAAGATAAGGGAAAAAGCCCCACCCAGTGCCAGGGAACACACCTTTAGCAGCACAGTTACATAAAAGTCATCCGAGACAAGCCGTGAAAACATGTGACGTATCATTTATTTCTTAAATGTATTTATGATCCATTCAGACCTTTCAAATAAAGTGTACAAGTGCATTTCAGAATAAAAAACTACACTCTTCACACAGCTCTGTAGAACACTACATTTCATCAAGAAACTTGAAGCAAAAACTTCCTATTAAACCACCCATGCATCCTTTGGCTACAATAATATCACTGATCAACAAGTACTGCTAGTCAATTCCGAGTTTTCCTTTAAAGAGAAGGAGCATCCTAAAATATGCCACCCCTTCCAGAGACCTCTCTTTAAAGAGAGAATATTAAATAAATTAGCTAGGCTTTTAGGCAAAACAGTAAGGCTACTTAGTACTGTTGATGCATGATCCATATATTTGGACAACAGGCAATCCCAGGCTATGTGAAATGCGTCAACAGCCCTTGAAATTTTAGTAGTATCAAGATTACATCAATCCAGAACAAATGGCAGACAAAAATGTAACCAGTGGAACAATCACTGAAAAATGTGCAGTTTCTCGTAGGATGGTAAGTGCTGATAACAGATTCAGAAAAGTGTTTATAAAATCCGCTAAGAACCACATTGACATTCTTAAAATTACATATTGTACAAAGCCCTAAACTCTGTGACTGTACAACCACTGCGGTGTTAAACTGCTTGTCTGGGGATACATATACACACATATGTAAAATACACAGATATACTTACTTGAAAGCAATCAATTTAACATGGCAGTGACTGTACAACTGCACAGCACACAAATATATATATGTATGTACATTTACAGCAAAAAGGAAACAAGCGAAGAGATGTATGACACAGCTGGGGTACACACCATCTCAAACGGGAGTAATACATTTCTTGGAGTTTTAATAGCTCATAGCAAAATTACCTCTTGGAAATAATTATGCAAAGATTTAGAATCAGATATTTACATGCTTCCGATTTATCTAGTTCCATTTAATAATTAAAAATATGCAAGTATTATTTTAAATCAGTAACATTTGTCATTTTTGGCTCAACTGTAGTTTTTCTTATTATTAGTTGTAGTTGAAAAATCAGCTACAGAAATGTCTATTAAAACAATGGGGTGGAAGAACCCCTCTCCCCTGTATTTTAACAACAGTTCTGAGTTGGCACAAAACAGGTAATTCTGGAGCCCCAACATCAACTCTTCCTCAGCTGCCTTGTGCATGAGAACACCCTTTTCTTGTTTGAGCCAGAGCAGACCCAGCAGAGCCCGGGACCATCGAGGAGCCCACCCTGACAGTCCCCACTGTGTCACAACTAAACCAGAATTAGAGAGTCTCAAGGGTCAGACTGCCTCTAATTCACCTGTTTGCTTTTCTAATCTGCTTTGGTGGAGGTTTCTCTGCAGTTCTTCCTAGCAGGGGTTCCACACTCACAGCTCTTTCTCATCTTTTAATACAAAACAATTTCCAGCATTAAAAGGTGCACGAAGTTCTTACAAACACACACATACACATTCTCACCTGTGATTTTATCTACTCTTGGCCTTTTCACTGACATTCAGGAAAACACTACCAGTTGGAACACTACTTGTGTAAGGAGCTGGATTGTCTCCCAAACAAAACTCCTTATAACAACCTCTGACAATGTCAGATCTCCACAGAACACACCAGAATAATCCCACTGGTGGCTTCTGCTGTACCAGGTACTGTGGAAGGTGCAAGGAGACAGGTGGGACACAAGGAAAAATGAGCATCACAGAGCCATGGAGTGGTTTGGGTTGGAATGGACCTTCAAGCACATCCAGTTCCACCCCTGCCACAGGCAGGGACACCTTCCACTATCGCCCACCAACCTGGCCTTGGGCACTGCCAGGGATCCAGGGGCAGCCACAACCTCTCTGGGCAACAGAGAGGTTTTAAAGTAAGATCACTCCACTGTATTTCGTTCAGCAAAGCAACCTAAAAGCACATGCACGCACAGCCTCCCATGCTCGTGGTTTAATTGTAAACAGCATGTGAAAAAAACAATTTAAAAAGGTACGAATACAATTTTGAAATCCCTGAAGAAAAGACATACCCACGAGTATTAAGAACAGTAAAAAAGCTCATCATTAGCAATTGCAAACGTGTTTCCATCCTGTTGCATTCATTAGAGGAATACAAAATTGAATCTAGTGTTTACATGCTAGAATTACAATAGAAACTAGATTTCAAAGGTTACATATGGAGAGAAATGTATCAGCATAGGAACTTGCAAAAGACTGTGCTGTACAGCATTTCTAAAGACACGAGTCTGTCAAGACAATACAACAATTGCAAATCCTTTCAGACAGTTCAAAAGCGTGGCTGGAGGTAATGCTGCTTTCTGTTCTCTGAAAGGATTAACTGCACCAGTATTTTTAGTAGATTTTAATAACAATTTAACCGCAAGAAATACCTAACCCCTCAAAAACTGAGGTGATCAGAAACATACAGGTACCTTACAGCCCTCAGGTTTTATTTCTTTGTACACTAAACATCAATTCATTCGACAGCATCTACAGAAAACGTTTTAAAAAATGTTTTTATGAAATACTTTTAATACTCAGTAACGCTAATATTTAAAAATACTTCACAGTGTGGTACTAATGTAACTTCATAAAACGAGCAACTTGAGTTCGCTAAAGCTCAAAGCCTTATGTTATATTAAAATAGTCCAAAGATTCCACACACACACACAGAATCACTAGCACTATAAATATACCTAAGCCACTTTAGTGCAAAGTCTGGTTTTGCTTCCCCTGACAAATCCCTCTATATTCCTGCCAGCATATTAAAATGTCATCCTTTACTAATCTAATTATTGATTTTCAAGGATTCATTTACAGTTGAAATCCCAGAAGAACTTTTTTCAATTTACCATAAAAGTAATGACTTGGTTTATTAAGCATTTGATTGCTTGATTCACGTGGTCTCTGTAACACTGAGAATGACTCGCATATGCACAGCAAGGTTTGAGTTCATCTTCATGAGGAGCCACTCGAATTTATTTCGCCTTCTAATGAAAGGATCTCCAGTAATGACCATCAGAAAGAAGCCAAAGCTTTGAATTACAAAATTGCTATCCTCATCTCACAAATTCATAAATAGAAGTCAGAACAGAAAGTCTGGACTCCCTGCTCTGTTCCAAGCCCCCGTGCTGCACCTCAGGCCTCACGCCCAGGCAGGTGGAGCATTCCCCGATCCCTCCCTTCCAAATACGGGTGTCTCTCTAAACCCCTGCTCTAAACACTACCTAATGCAACATGCATCCACTCAGCATTTCTAAAAACTTCTCAGCAAATAAAGCTACTGGTTACCAACCCACGAACAGGTCTGTCCCACAGGCACCTCCTGAGCTCTCCTGGAGCAGAGCCTCCACGTCCTGGGATCAGCTCAGGGACTGCAACACTCATCCAAAACAGCTTCAGGACAAAACAAAGATGACTTTAACAAGTTCTGTTTCTCAGCTGAAACAACCACGAAATCACCAGCCTGAGGATCAGTTCTGACTGCACAGATTGCTGAAGGACATCTGAGGCTGTAAAGAAACAACCTGGACCAGAACACAGGAACATCACTTCTGTTAACATTTCCATCAACTGCTAAAGCTCAAGAGATGCAAATGGGATATGGGTGAGACCCACAAACACCTCCATTTGCAGGCACTGAATGCCTGCAGAGCAGACAAGGACTGGGGCTTGTTTCCCACTCTGCAACAGGAATAAGAACTGACAGATGACACAACTCAATATTGCATGGAGATATTGCCTGGATAAACAAACATTTCACCTGTCTAGAAAACAATGCCACAGGAAAAAAAACCTGAAAAGCTGACCAAACAAAGTATATCCCATCAGATTAATTCCCTGTGGCTGGAACACCTCAGACAAGACAACCAGGACACGGGCTGACATTACCTGAACTCAAATGAGGGGCTGATTGTCATCCCAGGTCTGCAGAGAATCCCTTTGGGGTGGGTGTGGGAGACCCCAGGCTCAGAGGAGCTGCCTCCAGGCAAAGCAAAAGCAAGAAGGGGAAACTCCACATTTGAAAGAAGTGTGTATTGTAAAGAAAATGACCCACATTAAATACTCCATTGTTTTGACCGACCTCCAGCAGGTTTCCTCTCTTTGTTTCCACTGCCACAACTTTCGGTTTCTTTCTCTAAATACAACTGCACCTGGTCCTACACTTACTAAATTTTAATTATGGAGACCTATCCCCTTCCAAAAACATAACTTTAGTATTAAATGCCTTTGCTTACGTGCAGAAACATCTTTCAAAGCAGTACCTCTGCAATGCACATGCAATAATGGAGATAACAACTGGAAATAAGACATTGCCCTAGAAGCCAGGAGAACACATTTCTCTGTAGTGAAAATGGGCCATTCTCCCATCATCCTAAAAGAGGGACTCATTGCTTTGATGGAGACAGTCTGTAAAACCTGACCAGCTGCAGCCTCCCAAGGTCTGGCCTGACCACAGCTACATACACACAACAGCATTCTCTGTATAAGGAATACTGAAGATAACATTTGGATAAACTTGGATTAAAATCTGAGTTTATCTTGAAAGACACCACGGGAAGGATGTGTCGTTACCTGCAAAGTCATGGAAGGGAAGAAGAAACGTGTCTAAACCAAACAATAAAATAAGGGCCAAGTCAGGCAAACGTTTCAGCAGGTGCTTCAAGAACTCAGAACCAAACATGTGCTAAAACAACAAAAAAAAAGCCCTCCAAAACCTCCACCTCCTCTTACTAAATTAAAATTATCTAAGACAGATGAAGCAGAAAAATTTTAGAAGGGTCTTCTGTTTGTAAAGTCTGAAGGCAGATTCCTATGCTCACATACTGCTTCCTAAGAAATACTTTTTAAAGCACCAACCTGAATTAGAAGTTCTGTTCACATCAAACCCTGATGTGAAGTAAGATCAGACTGAAATATTTCAGACTTCCTGACTCATGGAGTTACTGCCTTGATCATCACAGCACTCGGGAACACCAGGATAAATAGCAAAAAATCTGCATATTGAATTTGCACACTGAATGTTTCCATCTCGTATCACACCCAGGCCTTGGAAGTGTCTTTTTTCAGAACAGACAAACTGAAATTTAGGATTCTCACACTTAAAGCCTTTATATGAGTGGCAGGGAACAGTGCCATTGGGAATTCTCTGTCTCTTGCAATTCTCTGTGCCTCAGTACTTTGTACCCCCTTCTTCCTGTCAAAGACTTGTGACAAATATCCAAAACTGCCCTTTGGCACTCTGACACCGAGCCATGTCAGAATTCCAAGTAGCAGAAACATTTCTGAGTGATAAGAAGCTTAAAAACAAGTACAAACTCCTCAACAACAAATAAAGACTGTAGAAACTGGTAACCTTTAATTAAAAAAAAATTGACAGTAGATAATAGCAAAGCTTTTGTTTCACACAAAAGATTTCTGTTGAGTTTAAAAATACTGTCCCTTGATTGAGATCATAAAAAAATACTATTTCACAGATATTTTCCGAGTCTATTTGGAAAATGACAACATAATCACAACCTAAGCTTCCAGTAATCTTAAAAAAAAAAAAAAAGACTTCTACATGAAGCAAATTACCACCTTCTGAGAGGCTGTGAGTATAGAAATGCTTCCCGTGGCACTAAGAAAAGCCACTGAATTGCATCTGCAAATTGAACCTTCCAGCAGCTTAATTTGAAAGTGAAGCAGATAACTCTAATAAAAAATAAATTCATAGTCTGAGATGGAACTTCAAAATTAGTTCATTTAATCATATCACAACCCCATTTTTATGAAGATGCAATTTGATTTCTGTCCTCTCCTCAGCGTGGCATTTATCTGTGCAATGCTCTCACCACTGATTTCCAAAGCGCCCGGACACAACCAGAGCCAGGAGAGGATTCGTTTCATACGTGCAAGGATGAAAATGATCCAACTGGAAAGTTTGCTGCCTGACCATTCCTAGCACGGGCTGGGATGGGAAGGACCCCTGTGCCTGTGCTGGTTGCAAGACAAAAGATGTTCAAGGCGCTGCTGAGAAACAAAGTAATGTTTGTCAAAATAATTTCTCACTGTTGGCACAGTGAACAGAATTCACCCCCTGCAATTTCACTGAAGACAACAGACTCAAATGTTATAAATATTTAAAACATCTAAACACATACTACACATACTACATCAACATTAAATTAACTTAGAGGGAAAAAACGTAATTTAAATTTTAAAAATATCAATAAATTAACACAGACAAAAGGAGAAATATTTGACACTAAAACTAAGCTACTGAGGCAATACTAAAAGTGTCTGTACAGTGGACGAAACTTGAATGCATCAATTGGCTGCAACTCCTCTCCATCCTCATCTCTTGGAGACTTCCAGATTCTGATTTTCACCTCTTACAGAACACGTCTGAACCGAGGAAGACTTGGAGATGAGTAAGGCAACTGAAAAGAGCCTGGCTGTCAGGAATGTTAGAACTGAACCTTCGCTGCAAAGCAGCAACAGCTGCAAGAATGCATCTGCATCTGGATCAGCCACCACGCTCCAAGTGCAATTCCAGCCTCAGGGCTGAAGTAACAACTGCTTCAGCTCCAGTTAAATCTCTGTGCCATGATTTAGACCCCTTACCAGTTTCAAAAACTTTCCAAATTCTCAAAACTAGCACACAGTGCTCCTATTTAAACCATCTACTTAGCCATAAAAAATGCGAAAAGCAGCAATCTTTGCTTTCCAGCTTCCTTAAACCTGAAACTGCCATTTCTAGGGTTTTAGGCCCCAGCAGATTCTTCTCTTCTGTTAAGTTTAATCAAATGCTATTTCAATGATACACTGCATCATTTCAAAGACTTAGAAATGCTAGGTAAGGTGAAGAGTCAGAGAAAAGCTACTGGGAGTTTACCTGAGAGGCTGTTCCAAAAACACCCCACACACACACTTTGATATTAGTGACTAAAGCCCTTGAATTGTTCCCCAAAGCCCACCTTTGCCATAATACCCACAGACCGCCTGAGAACAATCAGCCATGATGTGCTGTGAGCTTATTATCCCACCTCTTTTACAAATGAGTCACTCCACCCCTGTGCTCCCCCCACGGCTGTCTGTGTCTAACCAAAATTCCGACTGCGAGGGCTCTGCCGAGCAGATCACCCCGGGCGTGTCTGCGAGGATCCAGCACAAACCCGGCTCTACACTCTGCTCTTTGCTACACAGAGAACAAGAAATGGCAGTGTCAAGGCAGCAGGGTTTAGACAACCTGTGTTCTTAAAATTTCAGACGAACTGAGGAGGATGTTTATCTTGAGAGGTTTGGACTGTGGATGAAATAGCTGGAAGCAGATCAAGATGCCACTTACATGCTTTGCCCTAGGGCCCTCTAACAGAAGGAGGCAGCAGCAGCAGAGGGTTCTGCCCCATCCTCCCCAGAACAGGTACACACACACATCCCGGAGAGGAACTCAAGTGTACCAGCACTGAGTGCTGACAAATACATGCCACGCCAGGAATGCTTCATCCTGCTGCTCTCTCTCCCCTTCCCCGTTTCCTCACTGGGAGCCCCATGAGACTGCACTGGAGCAAATGTGGATGGGCAGCAGGGCCAGGCTGTAGCAATCGTGGCATGTGATGGGGCAGAGACAAGCTGGTATCCTCCAGGGCAAGGCATAGAGGGAAGAGGCCAGGGCTCACAGCACAGCAGAGAGGAGGGGGGAGTTTGCAGGAGGGACAGGGCAGAGTATTAAAAATATGATCTTGATCTAGAACAACATAGACTTGAAATCAATTAACAAAAACAGAGCCTTCCCTCTGGCCAAGAGAATCACCCCAATTCTAAAAATACCACATTTTTCCCTATCCTTTTTTCATTCCCACTGTGACTAAGAGCACACCAGCTGTACCAGAGGAGCTCCGGGAATTCCCCACTCAGCAGTGACGGGAAGCACAAGGAGGGACACGGAGGGCAGAGGGCCGGGGGCACAACCTGCTCTCAGAGCAGGAGGGACAGAGGGACAGCCCCACACCAGGGACAGGGTGACACTGCAATCCACCACTACAGGAATACTTGCTTCACTTTCATTTCCAAAATGGCATCAATAAAAAGACAAGGATATTCTTTAGGAAAAACTCAACAACTTGAGGGCCATTCTGCCTTCTTAACAGCATGACAGTATCAAAACATTTAATCTAGGCTAGCTTGAACAAGCTGTGGTCAATGAGATTTGGTTTCTCAGATATTGCCTTTGTCTGACCAGTTAGATACGCTTTTGCCAACAGGATTTAGCTCCTGCTATATTTGAACCATCTTTAATCCCATGAAGGCTAAAGAAAAATGTCTCTGATTTAGCTCTGTGCACTTATGAATAACTCAAATACTACAGTTAAATTTACAACATAGTTCCCTTAGCTGTTTAGAAGACAATTGTTTTCTTTCCTTTCCCCTTAAGTTCCAGTATGTAAAATATCAGAAGAATTTAGATTAAAAAAAAAAAAAAGGGGGGGATGTTATTTTTAAAGTTGTTCTTGAGAAAATTTCCACATAAAAAAACCCCGTGGCATTTCTCCACTGGTTTGAGAACAATTTTCACATGTTGGCATCATCCTTGAGTGGCTGCCACAACTCCGGTATCATAAAGCAACACGTATTTTCTCTTAGCTTATCAAAACACATTTTATTTAACTGCTAAATTTGGTCTGATCCAGGTTTTTCTTCTTACTTCACAACAAACAGGAAAACGCAGATGCCACACTCTGATCCAAACATGCATCCTACCAGGGGAACGGGGCACGGAAGCCAGATCAGCCCTAAGAGTATGACTGCCCAGATCACATCGCTGCACTCACGGCTCATTAACAGAGTTCACACTGAAATGTTCACATTGTTCACTCCTGTTCTACAAGTCCTGTCTAGGTAGCACTGAAAAACAAATTGTTTGGCCCCTTCTGTTCTGATGCTGGAACGTTGTGTCAATATACTTTGGCATATATTAAAAAAATCCCTGTAATATACCATAGACTGTGACATTTCCACTTCAGATCTATCATTTACATGTGAAGCACGAATTTCCAAAGAACCCAGTAAAGCTGTAAGAAAGACTACATTTTGCCGAAGCTCTCAGACACCCACTCCATTCAGTCACACCAGCTGGAGAGGTAAGTGTCAAGATACAGCTTTATTCTTTAAAATGAATGTGGAGGTGAAACTCCACAGCCTCCTCCACAGCAATCATTTTTTAAAGTGAAACCACAACGATATGTGCTCCTGATTCTTCTATGTCAGCAGCATTTCTCAGAAACCTTTTTGCAAATCTGGATATCTTAAAATCGTATCTAAGTTATTTTGCAATCTACGCAATTGTCCCTGCACTTCCCAGTCCAGCTGACAGGCGTCCTAGACATGACATCCATTGGAAGATCTTTTGCTCCTAGAGGTAGAGGAGTCCTTAGCTACCCTCTGTCTAGCACATGAGGCACAGATGGCCCCCGAGAGACGCTTCAGCCCCTTCTGAAAGACACTGTTGGAGAGACTGTAAATGACACAGTTGCAGAAACTGTTGCTAATGGCAAGCCAAGTGGTCAAGAAGGACGCAACACGGTTACTATAGACATTGGAGCTCTCCAGCAGGAAATAGATGATGTAGGGCAACCACAGGATGTAGAAGACACTGGTGATGCGGAAGAGGACCATGGCATAGCGCTTGTCCGGGCAGGGCTGGGCCTCCCCAGCCTCCCCGTCCTGGGAGCTGAAGCGCACCCGCCGCTCGTTGATCTCCTTGGTGTGCTGCTGGCAGATGCGGAAGATGTTGAAGTAGGTGAAGCAGACGATGAAAGCGGCCGGGGCGTAGAGCATCACCACAATGAAGAGGGTGAAATAGGGATCCGTGTTCCAGGAGCTGGCGCACCACTGGAACACATCACCGTGATATCCAGGCTTTCCCCAGTGAAAGGAGGGTAAGAAGACCAGGCAGGAGTAGAGCCAAATGGTCAATATGCAGATTCGCAGCCTCCACGGGGTAACCAGCGTGTTGTAGGTCAGCGGCTTCGTGATGGCAATGTATCTGTCAATGCTGATGCAGGCCAGGGAGGCCATGGAGACGCTCTTCAGCACTGATACCACATAACCAAAGATTTGGCAAACCAAGGACTCACTTAAAACAATAGGATAGTGCAACAGAGACAAAGAAGGCACCAGACAGCTCACGCCCACCAGGAGGTCAGCATACGCCATAGTCTGGATGAAGTAGCTGGTGGTGTGGTGGTTCAGCAGAGGTGCACAGTGAAAGACAAATATCACAATAATGTTGCCCGAAATAATCAGCACCATGAGGAACACAATAATAACCACTTCCAGGAGGCAAAAATTGATGGTCTCCAAATAGCTAATGGCCAGGAGACAGAAGGGCCGGCCACTCTGGTTGCCAACCAAAGAGGAGTTCATCTTGAGCACTGCAGTGATCTCTCTACTTCATGCTCCTGCCTGCTGCCTGCAGCCACTCCAGGCAGCTGCTGTCATTGCGGCTGGTGCTGTGTGTGCAGCAATGTCAAAACCGGAGCTCCGGTCCCCAGGGCTGCTCCAGATGCTGCTGCTGTGCATTGTCTGCAGCACAATTCCCCTTTAAATCCGGCTCCCCGCCGCTGCCGGTGCACCGGGACCCAGCGGCAGGCATGTCAGCAACTTCCCCGGCACACGGGAGAGGGCTGATACTGATGCCCTCCTGGGTGGGCTGAAGCGCCGAGGAGGGATGAGGGGCTGGGGGAAGAGGGAGAGGAACCTCCACCGAGTCAGGACGAGAGTCCTCCCAAAGGCTGACAGAGAGAAGGGGAAAGTGTTTTACAGAACCGCCTCTCCCCCGCGCTGCCACCTCCGCCGCTCCCCTCCTTCCCCACGCC
>VWZT01001890.1:558642-588977 GCA_013397055.1 Pachycephala philippinensis | reverse complement strand
GCCGCAGCCCCGGCCCCCATCCGCCCGCCCAAGCGCGCAGGGAGCCGGGCAGCGCCGGCCGCAGCCTCGGCAAGGCGGCTCCGCGCTCCGGGGGCGCTCGGCGAGGCGGTTCCACGGGCGGCCGGCGGCGGTGGGAGCCTCACCCGGCGCGACCCCGCCGCCCCCGGCAGCACACGCGGGTCCCAGCCCTGCCCGTCCCCGCGCCGCCGGTGCCGCAGGGACACACACCCAGCGCGCAGCCCGCTCCTCCTCCTGCACCCCTGCACGGCGAGCGCCAACCGTCCATCACCGCCCCGAATTCACGCGGTTCGTCGTCACTTAAAGGCTTTTCCATCCCAGCCCTTCTGGGGAAATACCTATTCTGGAATAAACGTGTCTTCCCTAGGTATTGTGTGTGTTGCTTAGTACACACCTGAAACCAAGGGCAAAGCTGGGAGCGATGTCCCACCATTAATCCAGATGCTGCTCCAGGGAGGCAGGCACCTCCCTCCACACATACACATACACACAGAACGCAAAGGCATCGCTGTCCCTGACAGTCCCTGGGACATCCGACACCAAAACAGAAAACCCAGCGACATTCCAGCCAGCAAACACGCGAGAGATTCACAGCACAGCACTCAAACTTGTATTCACACCCTAAGTTAATACCATCTCACTATTTAACCAGAAAAACCTCTTTGAAGGCGGAGAGGCATAACAAGGCACAGCTCTTGTTTATTGTTTGTCAAGAGCTTCAACTGACAGGCTGGAAAACACGTTCCCATGATGTGTGGGAGCTCATTCTCTGACCCTGACACCAGACTGCTCCACTGCCACCGCTTAGGACAGGCCCCCTTGCTACAGGAATTTGTATTTGAATGGATCAAACCAGTGAAAAACTAGAGTGAAGCTCTTCAGCAATCAAAATCATTTAGTCAGACATGAACGTGTGAAACTGGCATCCTTACAAGCCTAAGTCCACACATTGAATTCAACCAATACCAACAAACTCAAGGTTTTGGTTAACCTAAAGCTAAACATCGGTCATTCTGCGGAATACCTAATGGGAAATTAATTGAGGCCAAAGTGATAAGATGTCAAAGCAATCAAGCTGCAACTCTCAGGTTTTTAGCTAACCAGTAAGTAGAAAAAACATTTCATGATACACTTGTGATGGCCAAAAATCTGTGTTGGACAACAGCATGACTTGGCAGATTTTTACTTAGTCTCATACAAATACCTGAAAACAAAAATTTGGGGGTTCTGCACTATGTTTAACCCAGAAAAGATTCCTTTACTATTGTCCATCTTTTTTTTTTTTTTTACAATTTATGGTGTTTCTACTCATGGCAACTGAAGTACTAGAACTGTAGCTAGGAAACATAAACTTTGAATTAAATTTAGGCCAGGGTATTGTGGATTTACAAAAAACAAGCTATGATTGAATTACTGCTAGAGAAATGATCTCCTATCTTTCCAAAGCAGAGAACGATTTACATACCAATTGATTCAAATAGTATTTCTGGATCCTTGGGCACAAATAGACACATTATAAACATCCCCAAGGAAACAACATACATTAAACTTTCTATCTCAGATACATAAAAACAAGGTAGCAATGGAAATACTGAGCCCAACCAAAACAACATCTGGTTGCTGAAACTTTTAAACAGAAGATGCACCATGAAATCAAAAACTCCCCAGTGTTCAGGTTTTTATGAAAAGTTGAACACCCATAGAGCCGAGGTATTTCTGTTTTTTCCTTTAACTGACATTCTATTGTTTCTCCGAAGCTGAGAGCAATGACTCCACTCAGGGCTCTTGCCAACTTACTCCTGCTTGCTTCAAACAGCCAAAGCAGCAATAGCTCCCTCTCCTCCTCCTGCCCCTGCACCAGAAGCCAGCCCAAAGCGGCCCAAGGATGAAAACAGCACCCAGAAGGTAACTGGGGTACAGTGCCTGCTCCCCCAGCTCTCTGCTTGGGTGCACCACGAGAACCACTCCTAAAGACACCAAAACGTGTGGTTGAGGTGGCTGAGGTCTGCAAGACTGAAAATACTGCTGTGGTGTAGAGACTTTTCCCATTCTACACCGTGGTACAACACCACCTCATCTAAGGCAATGAGAAGTACTCAAGAAATTATTCAAAGTTACAATGACAGCTCTTGGGAAAACTACTGCCTGTAAAAGATAATTAAACTTTTATCACCATGTGATCAAAACTAATCAAACAAGGGATCTTGAAGTTCAGGCACACTGACAAGGCTACATCATCTTACACTGCGATGCACAGATGCATGGTAGGTTCCATTTCAGTTGACTGTACACAGTCATGGCCCTCTGTATTGCTGAAAATTCAATGTATTCTTCTTAATTTATAGGAACATATGGAAATACGATTGTGATACAAGTGGAAAATAAGTGTTAACCACCCACAGCTAAGGTTCTGTCACATTGTATGCTACTGATGACAACACGTTCAGTCAAATAACGGTAGTGACATTTTAATCTATTTCTTGATTAAAAACTAGCATCATTTGCACCAAGACAGACGAGTATATTTGGTAGAACGTCTGTGTTCTATAATCCTCGTCTCATGGAGACAAAAAGGTGGGAAGATAAGAAAGTGGGTAGCAGGAGTCCTGCTATAAGAAAGACTGGAACAAATTAATCTCTTACCAGGCCTGGGATTTCTCCCAGAAATGGTGACCCCAGGGTAACATTCCAGGGTACTCCTCCTGACACCGGACTATTATTTTTTATTTTATTTGTGCCACAAGATGTCCCTCTCACGTTGTAATTTTCTTAATATAGCATATTTATCTGGTACAACAGTTCATGGTTTTTTCCTTTCGACATTACTTCCTCCCACACAGACCTATATCCAAAAGCTTTTTATTTTCTCCTCAATATTGTAAATGTCAGGTTTTTAATGTTG
Source organism: Pachycephala philippinensis (assembly GCA_013397055.1). Classification (NCBI taxonomy): domain Eukaryota; kingdom Metazoa; phylum Chordata; class Aves; order Passeriformes; genus Pachycephala; species Pachycephala philippinensis. Next base: position 586,057 of record VWZT01001890.1, on the reverse strand, counting down.
CTATTATGAAGAACTTCTCCACTGAGAGATTCAGTAGTTGTGTTAATCCTTTCTAAAATTTGTCTGAGAAGTGGCTGTTGTCTCTTTTGTTTTGTATCATGATTATTTATCTTTTTCAGCCTGTCTGGCTTGCTTCATGCGTTTTCTACTCAACACCACTTTCCATCCACCTATGCCTGTCAAGAACATGCAGAATTTTTCCTGCAGGTGTCCGTTAATACCTGGACTGAGTCCCCATGTGTCTTCTGCTACCTTTCAGTGGCTGGAAGCCTGAAGATTAACAGCCATAGCTGTGATTGCCAAAGTGCTACCAGCACCAGATGCCTCTCTCAGGGATTGTCTAGATCGTTTTACCTAGAGCTTGCTTTCTGTCCCCAGTAGGGACATGACCTTAATTCACTGGGTTGGCTTTCATCCACACTCTCCACCACCAGCATGGCAATCTGGAGTTGCTAAAAGCTTTATTATTGCACACAGATGGCGTGCAAATTCTCAAAAGTAATTCGTGGAAGCACCACAATGGTGAAACTTCAACCTTCCTGCAATAACAAAAGCGCAGAGGACAAAACCCCCAGTGTGTGGCAAAGAAAACCAGAGCAAATAATTAATAAATGCTGTCGTGATGACTAGAACACGAGCACACCTCGAAGCACAGTTTCAATGCCATTTTTACATCATATTCAAGAAGAGAGCTAGACACAGCTCTCCTGCATGGTAGAGCATAACAGGAGACATTTCCTTTTCCATCCTTCAGTAGCCACAACTCAACAGTAAACAAAAAACTGTCCTTGCAGCAGTTAATTTGCAAAGGAAAGCAAAAACCAGATACTCCCTGAGCCTGCCCAGGAAAGCAACCACCAGAAGAAATCCTGGGGTGCTGCATCCAACATCCTGTGCACAAGGGGGAAAAAAAAGCCCTGAAACAGGCCAGAAGGTTTTGAAGCAGCTGTCAACACAGATCCTTATTAATTTGGGACTGTGCTGCCGCACGGGGTCGTGAAAAGCCTGGCAGAAATCAAATGCAGCTACAGAAATAGAGGTCAACATGGAGAGAAAGGGGACTGCATTATGAGCACTCACACGGGTTTCCTGCATCTCCTGCTCACATTCCAGGGTATAGGTTTTACATGGACTCCTTGTGCTCCTGCACTACACCACAGCAGTTATTCTCACATAAACCCCCTTCAAGGCATGGTAATGCAAATAACTGCAGGCTTGCCAGAGAAGAATTGGCATTAGTGACATGCAAAACATGGCAAAGTATTATGAAGATGGTAAAGCAAGGTAATATAATGGACCCTTGTCTTCATATAATTAACAATTTTTTTTTCCCAGGAACATTTACCCCTATGCATTGCTGCATACTGAATGTAACCGAGCTGCTATTTTAAGAGCAGTAAGAATTAGTCACATTAGAACTCCAAAGTTATCAAATTTCATGCCTAAGAAAGGCATGAAAACAAAAATTTAAGGCCAAAGTGCAGCCCAGCATTATTATACTCTTGGCACAGACCATATACAAAGGGTCTGCAAATGATATGTTGCTGGGCCTTGAATTCATGTTCTCCTCAGCCTCCCAAACAATCCTTGCGTTTTTTGCCTGTTCTCCTCTTTAGTACCTCCACACAGCCACTGAGAGATAACCCTATTTAAAACCTTACTCTTGTTCCACTGCCTGCAGACTGAAGAAATCTCAATTCCCCTGTGAACCAAGCACACCCTCCTGTTCTCAAACACCAAGCTCTGTCCCTTCTACAGAAACAGTCCCGGCCTGTTCCCATATTTAAGTCACAACAAAACAAACAGCCATGGCACTGGGCTAATTGGCACTTCCAGATTAGTGAAACTTCATTTTCATTTGCTTGAGCTGGCTATGGCAGCATGCTGGTGATATACTACAGACCTCATGGGACTACAGCAGGGCCTGAAAATGGCCAGTCAGGACCCATTCTCTTTAATTTCTTAATTAGTTTCCGTGCTGAATGACCACTGCAGGTGTAGGCAGCGCTTTTGCTGCAGAACACAGCGCTGGACCAGCCTACTCTCCCTTGTACTGGGACTCCAGAGATGCTTGCAACACATAAGATGCAGGTTACTTTCTTTGTCTCAGCCAAATGAAAACGAGTGGAAAGGTTTCACAGGTTTAAAAATGAAATGTTACACTATCCCCTTCCAGCTGACAAAGATAGTAGCAGAACGTGTCACCAACTGTGCCACAAAGACATCATCTTTTGCATTCTGATACCAAAACACTGAAACAGAGAAACAAGTGAGGCTGACAACTACTCACCAGGCAATTAAAATAACACAACAGGATAGCTGTGATCACTCCTTGCCAGAGCACTCAACCTCCACATTACTTGTATGATTTATTCACCATAAAATCCAAGTTACAGCTCTACAATGCATAAACCAGTATTAAGGCATTCGGATCAAGTTTTATCTATATTCACTAAGTATATGAAAACACTTATGGCAGAACATTTTTAGCTGATCTAACATGATTCATTCACATCACGTAGGATCCTTCCTGCATGATTCCAGCAGAAACTGAGTTTAATTTCAGAAGCCCTCCTGCCCTCAGAATAAGGTCTTTAATTGCTCCTTGTGAATCTGTGCCATCAGAATATAGATATACAAAGGCTGATTCACTTGTTTTGCTTTTTAACTGGTGAATAATTAATTTCTGTTATATTTGTACTAAAGCCGCATCATTAATAATTTCTAATACAGTCCTTCTAGACTTGCATGTTTGATGAAAGCAATAAAATCCAAAGTAGCTAAACAGATAATGGTCAAATCCAAATTAACACATCAGTTTTCTGGATAAGGAAGTGACATTTCATTTTGTGACCCATTTGTTACTCGAACTTTGAGAACCACTGAATGATGTCTGTACATATAATTCTTATATCCTTTTCCTACCTTACTGCGGTCAGCATTCAAGATGAGAAGTCACAAAACTGCTGTCTAGTGCAAAAACATCCATATTGTTCTGTTTTCTCGCTATCAAAAAAGGCTGCAATTTCAACTAGTGTTGGATTTTTATCATGAACACTGAGACAATACAACAAAATTCAGCCTCCATTCAGAAAAGCCAAACAAGCAAAGAAAATTAATCCGTCCATTATGAAAGCAATTAATAGGACACTTATTTTTTACAAACTAACTCAGAACTTGTCTGAGTGAAACAGGACTGTAAAAGGAAAGCAGTGTAATGCCCCCAGCAGCTCTCTGGTAGGGTTTTTGTTGGAGGATTGAATCACTTGTTGATACATTCAGGTACACTCACGGACCCTCAGGCAGGAGGGTGCGCACTCGAAGCTGCTGCGTTTCCTTCTTTAAGAAATGGGAGGAAAAGAGCTGATAAAAGCCACGGTACCTTAGTGATGAGGATCCTGTACTTCTCCACGAGGTGGTCGTTGTTGTGACACCCTGCCAGCAGCTGCCACACCTCGCCCCGCAGCGCCTCGGGGACCCCGCTCCGCACCAGCGCCGACAGCGTCTTGGGCCGCACGCTCAGGTTCAGGTGCCTGCAGGGGGAGGCTCAGTTACTGCACCCAGCAGCACCAACCAACCCGAACACCCGTGTGGAACACCACTGCAAGGCAGGCCAGATGTCCACGTGAAATTCAAGTTAGGAAAAATAAATAAAATTTGGAGAACTACTTCCCAAACTATTTTCTAGATTCCCATTAAATTTATATATATATATATATATTTAAAACATTCAACAAACCACAACACTCGGTCAAATACTAGAGGACAGAGGTCACAGTGTGGAAATTCCAAGTTCAAACTACCCCAAAATGAGAGGTTTGCAGAAACCTACACTGCTCAGCTGCCCACAGCCCAGCAGGCAGGTGACCTTCTCAGGGAGGGAGGGACAGCCAGAGCTCTGAAAATCACCTCTCATGGTTATCTAACTACATCCCTGCATTAGAGCAGCCTCCACTGCAGCAGCCAGCCCCAACTGAACAGCTCTTTCCAGCGAGACCACTGACAGCTCATAAATTACAGCACTGCAAGTTGTAAAAACTAAACCTACATATAATTTATCCACTTACAGCAAGTTAACCTGAACAGCTCATTTGTGGCTTATACATAAAAATCCTCAAAAGACCTTAAATCATAGAAATCACCATTTTTCTGCAGTTACTGAAAAACAAACTTCTGGATAAAATGATCAAGAAAACTGACAGACAAAGCCAGACAAAAAAAATGAACTTGTGTCACATCAATTGCATTAAGTTCTTAATACACTGGCATTTATTAATGTTTGTGACACTCTTAACAGATATGTGGATGGTAATTTTACACAGACGGGGACTCCCTATTGCCTTTCTCCAGTCTGCAGTGTTCTGACACAATAATCTAGAGACTTAACAATGCAGACATTTAAACCAGTATTTACTGCACAGAACCCAGGACCATCATGTCCTCCTTCACTGTGCTTTCTCTAAAAGAAATAAACTAAAAAAAAATTTATATAGTAGTTACATTTATATCAATATATAGTCATACCTATAGACATATATTTACAGAGCATTAATTATGCTTTTATAATATGTAAGTATATTTATATAAAATACTTCTTATATACAAAATACTCAATGTTTTTGTAAAGGCCTAGAAAACTGCTTAGCCTTAATCTCAGAGCAGAGGAAGTACAACAGCAGTTCCAATGAATAAAGTCATTGGAAGGCTGTAGACTAAAAGCTACACACTACTGGGTTCTTCCAAACTATTTCTGAAATGAGAAAATTGTGTGACTCAGCAGTTATGAAACATCAGCCAAATATTCTTTGGTATCGTAAAATACCAAATATTTAATTACTATACAAATCTAATTACACAATTCTAAAAAACTAGCATGAAACTACCTGAAGTCTGATTTTTATGATTTTCAATCCTCTTATGTTAAAAGCTGGAGGATCATTGCTTCCAAATACGCGTTTTTAGTTAAGAAGGAAAGCCCTTTAACACATATTAAAGTTGTTGCCAGCATTAGCACAGAAGCATTTCATATCCTCTTAGAGCTGCCAAAACATTTCCAGTGGGAGTCAGGTGGCTTAATTATCTCTGAGCCCTTGGAAGAATTACAAAAAAAAAATCAAGTTGAAAGAAACTTTCTCACAGCAGCAGATGCACAGAGCTCATCTGGGAAAGATGTTTCTCCAAAGCTAGGAGAGGGAAAAGGGATCATGTATCATTTTACCACAACCTTCCCCTCTTACAAATGTTTCCATTTAGGGCAAAACCAAATTGGAAGGAAAACTACTTATTCAAATAAGCAATAATTGCAGAAAATACTAAATAATTATGATCTTTATTTAAAGAGATTCCTGGCTAAGTGGTCACATTAATGCTTTTTCTCAGCTAAGCTGCATGACTGAGTCCAATCTCTGCTGTCCTACTCCTGAGACCCAATACCCCATTCAACCTTTGACCTGATGTACAGCCCTTGCCCTGCTCTCACTGACTTTAGGAAGCAAAAGGCCACAACTAAAGCCAGAGTCAAAATGAAGCCTGCTTGAGCTCCATCTCATGCTGCCCATCATACCAGTTTGTGGGGGAAAAATAAAACCTAAGAAAACCCCTGAATTTTGCAACAATCAGCATCCCTTTAGAACTGCTCAGGCTACTTCAAGATGAATAAAAGATCCCTCATCAAAGGAGGATGGTGTTGCATTAGCAATTGGACTGTCAAGAAACTCTCTTCTTGTACACTGACATTTTCCAGGGAAAAAACAGCAGAGCTCATGTACTTCCTTCTTGGCAGGCTCTGGAGCCTTCCTTTAGATAAGGGAGGAAAAACATCTTCTCTATCCAAGTCCAAATCTCCCATATTCTTAAGCTACAGTCACTAAGATATGACAGCTGCAGGAAAAATTGGCTGTGAACCCAGTCAGAATTACAAAGAGGAATGGAAGTGATCGGTACAAAATAAAGACAAAGCAGGAGCTGCATTTTCTTTATACTACTTATTTTAGGTTTTTCTTTAACAAAATCTCAAGGAACCCAAAGATAAGTAGAATATTCATTTAAAGACAGAACCAACTAAAGACACAGCATAAGTGAATGTCTATACATTAAGCATGCACTCAAAAATTAAAATATTTAGAACACCCTCTAAAGAAATCAGAAAACATCAAGCCAGAGAATAAGGGGTGTTGTGGGGATGCATAGAAGATTTGTATGAATTTAGTCCTATCTCCAATGGCCTCTGGAAATAAAAACTCAAAGCAGAAGGAGCAAACAGAATGAGAATATTCAGAATTGTGATTTTCAGAACATGATTTTGCCACTTACCACTTGGACAGCAGCTCTCCCCATGTCTCGAGAATTTTTTCTGCACATTCTTTGGAAACATCTCCAGAACCACTTAAGAGTGGTTCATCATTGTCTGCCAAGAGAACAGAAGGGACACTTCAGCCAAGGCCACATGGAAGGCCAGCAGGAAAAGTGGAAAAGCAGAAAGCCAAGTTATCTCCAGTTCAGCTTAGAGCTGTAAGGCCAGATGTTTCTATACTCAGAAGTGGTCATGGTTTGGTTTAAAAGAAATTTTTAAAAGCAGAAAAAAGTTCTTAAAAACGCATTAAGTTTCAAGCTGGGCAGGTCCTGGTACAATTTCATCTCTCACAGATGTCTGAGTCTCCTCCACTAAAACACTGCCTGCTGACACTTCCAAATAATACCAGCTTCTCCTTTCTGCTCTCAAATCTGTTCTCAGATGCTCAGGAAGGGGCAGAAGCTACATGATAATCCCCAGTTTTTAGAAGCCCTTTTTCATATTGTCCCAAGCACACCACACAGGAGGCCTGGGCTGAGAACAGCAGGGACACTGAAGTGCCAGATGAGGGAGAGGCTGCTCAGGAATGCTGGGACACTGGGTATTGAACCTGGCAGCATTCCAGCAAGGAAGAACCCATCAGTCAGGCAGATTCTGACTGGAAAGGATCCTACATCTTTTATAACCATGTTATTTACCAACTGCCCTTTCTCAAAGTCCACAAAGCACAGGAGCTTCTTACCTTCCTCTTCATCATCCTCGGGAGGAGATGGGATCATGGAGCCCTGCGACCCCGACTGGGGCAGGCGGAGGGAGGGGCTGGCTGTGGTTTTCCTTCTCTCCCTCTCCGACTCGCTCTCCAGGCACACCACCTCATACAGCGTGTCCGAGTTGTTCTTCCTGTCCTTCTGCTTTATCTAGGAAACGAGGTTCATTTTACTGAGGAAGCTACACAAATGCCAGATCACTTCCTAAGGCTCTGCCTTCTCTTTCTGGAATAGGAGAGCTGAGGAACAACTTCCATCCCGTTCCACAGTGAGGAATGTTCACACCCAGAACACGCTTAATGCAAGGTGCAGGCTGCCAGTGCTTTTGATGCCCTGAGACGTGCTGGGAGCGTGCTGCACCCAAAGGCACACAGTGTCTGTCCCAGGCAGAACTGGCATCTGGATCTGCCATCCACAGGGAGCTCATCTTTCCAACCATAAACAGACTGGACACAAATGCACTGATTTTTAAAGCTATAAATGCATCTGTGGTCTAAGAGATGAAGGTTCCTCAATATGAAGCAACTTTGCCTTTATTTAAACAGTAGCAGAAAATTAAAAGCAAAACCTTTAAAATTATGTCAAATTACTCTTCAGATAGAATTTTTAAAAAGAGTTAAGAAAAAAGAAAAATTTTTTGGGGATATTGACGGTGGCAAAAGTAGTTTTAAAAAATTTGTTCATATTTATTTGAACAAGATGAGATGGGTCCCTTCCAAACCAAACCAGTCTGGATTCCATGATTTTCCCATGACAATGGTCTTCAGCAAAGCTTCCAACTCTGTGTATACACTGCTGCAGGAACACAAATTGCTGAGTCCCCAAGTCTACTCTATCGCCCTGTTTCTCTATCATTTTCAATGCTCTGGTACCTTCCTTTCCTTTGAAGAAGGGTTTTTCTTTGTAAAGTGGTTCTAAGATTTTAATACATTAAAAAAAAAGATTAAGGACTTAGAATTTTTTGTCCTAAGTGAATAAAAATAGAGAGCAGAAAAGAGAAGGTGAAGAAAAGAGGGAAATAAGATTTATAATTATACTCCACACTAAGCTCACAGTGCTCAATTTTATCCTTTGGAGCAGTAAAAATGAAGAGAAATGCATCAAAACTAAAAATGACTAAATCACTAAATGTAATCGGAACAAATAAAATCCCTCTGCTTTCACCATTTCCGAATAAAGAAACACTGCCAAAGTAAGATAAGCCAATTCTACACAGCTGTATTTTTAATAGGCTAATCATGACTCCACAGAAACAGGTTTCCCTTCCAGGCTTATCAGGCAGTACATTCTATATTTGTTGCTTCCACTACGAGTTTTGATAATCTTCCACTAAGTAAACACTGGAAGTTGGATAACCCGACAGTGTCTGTGGAAAAAGAGAATTGGCCAAGATAAGTCACAATGCCTGTGAATTTGGTAAGACAAAAGATACAGAATTAGCTCAGTAAGATAAGCTTCCTTTAAACTGCCAAAGAGAAAAGGCACCTTTTGGAGGCTGTAGAATATTTATAGCCCAACAGTCTCTACTATTCAACATCTCCGTGTTCCACCTCAAAAATATTCTAAATAAAAAGGCTGAGCTCACCCATGAAGAATTTTTCCACCTTAAATTTTGAAGGGTTTTTTTTTACATAGAAAAAGAATCCTTGGTGAACTTCATCTTTGTTACTACCCAGATGCCATTCTCTGTTAGCACTTAAAGACAAGTGTAAAAAGAACTAAGAAAGGCCTCTTGCTTAACTCAAAACCTCTTTAAAAAAGAACACTTATCAAGAAATCAGGACTCCAACACTGCTTTCTTTTTGGGCTGCACCCAGAATTACTAAGCCTTGAGAAAGCACGTACATCCACATTGTTATTTGCTTTTATACATTTCCATTTCTTTAAACAGGACTTCCATTTCAGAACAATAATTTCTAGAGCAGAAGAACAGCAGCTACTTCAAGTACATGCTCTCTTTAGTGACTTGGACCTTCAACTTACCAGCCTTATTTAGAGACTAAGTTATTGCCTTGTACTGTTATGAACATCCTGGACAGAAATAATCCTTCCATTTTTAGTAGATGGGCAAAAAAGTAAGTTGGAAAAAACAGTAAAATTTTTTAACAAGTTCTAGGGATGTTTTGTGGTTGCTTGGATTTTTTTCCCCCAGGGCAAATTTGGGGTATGTGTGAAATCTCTGTTTCCAACCATGCAGAAGGGGAAAATAGACTTAGATAAAAAATAATTTCCTTTGGAATTTCATATGGATGTTTGCTCATCTAAAAAAATTTTTCAAGAAATGTTAAATTTGTACGATAAAGTAAGTTTAGTGATATATCAGATACCATGTCACCAGGATTACAGTAAGGACTTTTTTTTCCTCTTAACCCTTAATTTTACACAATTACCCCTCTATCCCCTTATGGCATCAAGTTCCAGCACAGCCCCAGTTTGCAGATAAATCCTCTGCTCCTTTTCTTGCTGTGGTTTGGCTGGAAAACCCATAAGCCTCTCTGTAACTTCGCAGACTCATCAAAGCTATCAGAAAAGCTATTTCAGGCTCTTTATGGGAACTGCAGATAGCCAGCAACAATCAGCATAATAAAGGGCAGCTTTTCTAAAAGTGAAGTGCATTTATTTTACCTCTTTGATTCGGGAGGAAAATGTTACATTATGAACATTATATTAGTAAAGGTTTTAGCAATCATAGGGAGAAACAGCCTATTAATTGTCAATTTTATTCCTTTATTTTTTAACACATTACCTGTTTCAATTTTAAGAAAAAATTTTCAGTTGAGCTCCGTTTGCTGAAGGGCCAGAACAACCTCTCATTAGGTGAGCAAACTCTGACTTTAGTCTCCAGAATGAATCGAACGGGTTCCTGCACCTCAGTTATCACCAAATCCACAGCAGTGGTCATGAACAATACTTTATCTAGAGGGAGAAAATGAAGCCAAAGTATGAAAAGAAATATTTCAAATAAAATATTCCATAACCCCTTTCCTAGTAACATGGAAGAACAAAGGAAACTTTCCTTTTCAGAATCGATTTCCCCCCTAATTTAACATCTCAAAACCCTAGAAGTCTCAAAATAGGAAAATCAGATCACTATGCACTATCCACTAGAGAGAAAGGAAACTGCAGCCTTCAAGCCAAGAAAAAGACCTTGTTAAAGAGAATAAAAATTCTGCTTTTTCAAATCCCACTGAAACATATCCAAAACCTTCATTAAACGTTACAGAGAATCTGTGCACTTAACTGCACAGTGCAGATCTCTTGCCATCCAGCCTAATTACACTTCAATTCTTTTTTGGTTTTAGAAGTTACTTAACTGTTTAATACCACGATATTAAAGGCATTTAAGACCATCTCAGCTGTGACATTCCGAAAATTGACTACACACTGTGATGCTCCAAAAGAAGGCAACAGGGCTCAGTGACCTATGAGGTCTCTCTGGCAGGGAATGATAAATTGTGTCCTTCAGGCAGGATGGCATTCACTCCAGCACCAGACTGTGCCCAGCAGCTGACTTTTATGACTTTGCCCAGTCAATTCCCATTAACTTCCCAACCTTTGGCACGCAACAGTGACAAGAGATTGAAAAGATGATAATTCAGCTGACATCTTAAAAGAAGTAATGACAGATCTCTTTCAGGACTTGAGAGAGCAATGCAAGATCAGCTATTTTTGGATGACAATTGGGAGTGGTTTACTTTCATTTTCACAGGTATAGGAATCCTTCTGTTTTAATTAAAAACTTGGGTTTGGAAAAATCTGAACTGACCACAAGACACTGAGCAAAGTAAACACCTGCAAAAGTCATTTAATGCAATTCTCAGTGGGATTCTTAAAAAGCTGCAGTACCCGCATCCTGTCCCACATCTGCAGAGCCTCATCCTACTAGGACACAGTTCCTACAAGGTATTACTGAACACAGTNTTTAAATTTTATGTGGCATTTAGCACCCTAATTTCTGAGAATATATCCCATCCTGTGAAGGTCTTTTTGTGGGATTCATCTGAAGAGAAAAGAGAACTGATCCAATGCCCACTCTGGAAGTAATTTCCCTGCCTAGGGAAAACACCTGGCAACATTCATACCTTTTGGTGTTTCTTCATTTACAAACTGGAAGTGTGGAGACTTTTGATTCCAGCTCCCAGTGATCACGTACGATTTCCCATCAGAACTTTTACCCATGGACTCCTGGAAACAAGGTAATTTATGTATTTTTACTTCACTTAAAGAAACCTCTACATTATGTGGTGCCAGTCTCATAAAAGAGCACTGGCAAGGGAAGGGCAAGTCCATGTGACAGACTCTGTAGCAGAGATCGTCTCTGAAGGAAATAACAGAGCTCCCCTGCAATCCTTGGTCTCCATGCTGATAACACAGAAAGGCCAATTAATACTAATTATTCTATTAGTACATGGCATGACCAATAGTTTTGGAGGTGGCCATTTGACAGCAACTTTCAGCTCACAGAGATGTAGGTGAGATCACAGCCAGTAACATGTTATTCAGCCATTAAGAACCAAGTCAATATTTTATCTAATGTTCAGCTTGTCTGTCTTCCCAACAACATTATTTTCTGGGCAATCCAGAAAATAAAAGCAAAATTATTCATGTAGTATTAAACCCTTTTGAGTACTCACTATGTACTGCATAAATACTAGCAAATTTGTTGTCACTTCACACTTGTGAAGCCAAATGATCTCTATCCTTATGTTATAGAGAGAAAAGTGAGTCATGAGAACAAAGCACCCACTAGTTCTCAGCGTTATAGTTGAAGCCTCTCAGGCCTCGATTCTCACAGTGATAACTATGCTGTAAAACTTTCCATGTTCAAAGCACAGTGCTTTAATATTCAGCATGTCTAAAAATAAGGTTCCATGTTTCTTATTTCGGGCCCCTGAATGAGAACAGTCATGATTGACTGTAAAATTGGGTAAGTCCCTTGACCAAGCATCAGGTCACGTTCTAAATGAGCAGCAGAGGCAGGGATTCAACTCGACTGCCCAGAGCCTCACCCTCAGCAGTGGAACCTACAGCATCAATTCCCATCAACAACTGCAGAAGAACCTTTTCTGTCTATCCTGAGATCATGCACAATCATAATCAAAACTCTTACTGAATTTTGGTAAGAAAGGTCCTTACCAAATCCAAAAGGTGCATGTCCCCACTCCGAACGTCTTTCCCACGGCTGAGGAGAAGGCCAAAACATCTGCAAAGCCAGGCAAAAAATTTAACTGCAAAAATTAGACACGCTCATAAACAAACCATTAACATTTCTTATCTAAGTATTTGCTGTCATACATCACAAACAGCCCATGAATCCTCTGACAAACATCAACAAACCTTGACATTTGAAAGCAGCATCAAGCATGTCCAGAAAAACAATGTCAAGCCAACATCAAAAATGTCGAGCAAGATTTCAGAAGATATTTACAATATGCTTTAACCCAGTTTACAGCAGCCTGGAAATTGTTCCATTACCTTTGTTTTAAAGAACAGTGTAATAAAGTCACTGCTAACAAGGGTTCCTTATACCACAGCAACACTTGGCCTGCAGTCTTCTGCTTTTCCTTTGGAGGGTTTTTTTTTCTTTTTAGAAATATTTGCATAGAATTTACCCTTCAGTAGAGACAAGGATCAGATGAAGCACAAGGACCTCGTTTATGACTTCATTTTGGGCTTTTCACAGAGACTTTTGGCCCACACAGGTATGTCCCACTTCCTCCTCTGGTTTACCACACTCAAGAGAAGTGTAGCACTAAATCACACAAATGGAGCATCCACAGAACAATTACTAACCTGCTGCCTCTTAGGCAAAATACAAACATTAAACAGATAAAGAATCTTTTAAAAATTGATGAAATTACCTTTCAATAGCAAGTTCTTTATTCGTTGTCTGTTGCACATAAATCACTATCTTCTTATCAATCCCTTGGCGGAGTTTGAAGCATTGTCTGTCCTTGTCTTTGGGAACTGCACTGTTATTCATCAGGAAAGGAAAAAAAAAATCTCAGGGGATCATTTATCTGCATTCCTTGCATATACCAAAACCAGCATCAGACACTGGTGCAGTTCCTTACACCAAAGCACTCAAAATCTTTCTTCCTTGCATGCTGCATTCAGTAACATGAAAGAAATGGCAACAGATTTGGGTGAAAACCAAGGATACAGTTTACACACCGAAAGCCAGGGGCTTATATTGCAGGGGTCAGTGTTGTGAGACTTCCAGCAGCATTTCAACAGTTTCTAAATATTGATTCCCTGTGTAACATACAGTATTACCTATAAGAAACTGCATATTGCTTGCTCTCACAAGGGATGTGGGTGCTGGGGCACATGACACCAATGAGCCAAGGAGGGCACCAACCCTTAGACTATTTCCCTTCTTTTTTCATAGGAGAGGCCCTTCTAAATGCTGCAAAAAGAGGGAAAAAACCTAAAGCTACACTTCAGTGCCAATACACACACTGAAGTCTCAGCACCAATATTCCCAGCAGCACAGTCACAATGATGCACTTTCAGCTTCAGCAGCAATTTTGCTGAGCACAACTTAAAAGGCATTGAAAAGGACTTAAAGACAATAGAAAAAAAACAAACCAGAAAAAGCACATCGCAGGTAGCACTATGTTCAGTTCAACAACCAAGATTACATAGCCCAGAGGGTTACCACTGTATGACTTCCCAAAAATATTTATGTGTGGGATTCATTCAAACTAGAACAGGAAACTTTCAAGGAGAGAATTTAGGGACCACCTCAGCCTCACACTCCCTATTCACTCACTTTCCAGCAGAACCATATGCTGTATGAAAGATGACTCTACCTGAAATATCCTTTCCCATCATCTTCTTTGATTTCCAGGGACACGGAGAAGGTGAAGATGTCACTGTCTGGAGTCTGGGGGGTGGCAGTGGCTGACAGCGGGGTCTGTTTGGCAGAGCGCCGGAAGGCAGTGGCAAAGCTGTACAGGATTCGGCTCACCTGCAGCCAGAGTGCACAAACATCAGCTGAAACCTGCTTGGATTGTCACTAATTCACAACGAATTGTATGAAAATAATTCTGTTTTAGCATCTAATTAACTGTTTTTCTGCACTTCTTAGGATAAACTGTTAACCATGCATTCTTATCCTATAACTGAGGTTTCGATAATTATCTTAACTTGGAGTAGAAAACAGCCAAAACAGATGAATTACATTACTTCTAAAGTGCCTGAAATACTTCACTTTAATTTCAGTAATAACATTTACATGTACGTAATTATCATTTGACAAAAAATTTGCACTTACAGCCTCTTGGATTTCACATCGGAAGACATGAATCCTGAAGAGTTCTGCATTGTAGTGGCTTTCAGTGAAAGCAAAGCAATCACTTTCAGGGGTCCCATCGTGCCCTCGTACACAGAAAAGGATTTTATAGATTGGATAATTTGCTATTTCTGTGTTTGTCTGAGGATCTAAAAGTCTGTTAAAATAGAGAGAGGGGAAAATAAAAAGCAAGCTTGCACCTTTAGAAGAATTATTTCAGCCAGACATTAACTTGCAAGCTTTAACAATTTCATTCCTACTAGAGAAAGTACACCACAAAAACTAGCTCCTGACTGTCATTTACTGCAAAGCTCGACCACAATAATGATGTTTAAAAGTACAATGCCACAGACATTTTCACCATAATTTCCCCGTGGTTTTCAGGGATTAGTCTTCAGAAAGTTACGCTAATATTTGGCAGTGGACAGACTCATCCCTGTTAAGCCTCATGTATCGGACAATTTCCAGCTCTACAAACTACCTTCCAGGCTATTTCCAAAGTGCTTATCAATAACCAATCCCACTATGGCTTTGGGGACAGCTTGGATCATCATAGGACTTCTTGGCAGAGTGCTTGGCAAATAAACTCAAAGGATCACTTTCCACAGATATCTATAAACCCCACTTCTCCCACTAAACAAAATTCAAGTTGCTCAAGTCTCCTGCCAGGCAAACCATCAGCTTGTTTGCTTTCCAAAGGAGCAAAGCTGAACTGCAGAGCCCCAGAGCACCCAAACGAGCTCCGTACCTCACGGTCCCTTCAGAGACGTTGGGCACGGACAGGGTGACGTCCAGGGAGATCTGGCACTGGCCACGCAGGATGGACATCATCCTCAGGGCCTCCACCTCGCTGCGGGGGGCGTTCACCGAGGCGCAGCCCAGGTACGTGAGCTTGCTGAACACCACGCTGTCCTCGTCTGTCACCGGCGTGAACGGGCTCAAATCCTCACAGTCTGGGGGGGACACGAAGGGGAACGTGAGAAACAAGGCAAGGCACCCGCAAGTCAAGTGTCAGACGCTGACTTGCCACTGAATAAAAGACAAAAGAGCCTAGGAACACAAAAGTCAGGCCAGGTCAAAATACTACAAGAAAGCCCTGTACTAATATTTTATACAGCCAGGCAAGTAAGCTGAATATTTGTGCATGCATCTCAAGGCTGGTATAGCAGTGTTTTCAGAAGAGAGGACAGTTCAGCAGATATTTACTCTTGCATTACCTACATAACCTGGAATTTACTGCACTAAGTGATTACAATGTGAGACATGGGGAAAGGCTGGTGGCCACACCTGTACATAAATTCTCATCACTTTCCCCACAATAAACAAGCTCATTAGATACCACCAGGCATTCCCCCCACTTTTTTTTTCCTAACCTCCCTGGGATGGTTTCACTGGCAAGCTCATTTCTGGTTTCTGGAGTCCTGCCACCGACACTGGGTTAATGGTAGAGGATGCTGAAGCTTCAAGGACAACAGGTTCTTCCCCATCTCCATCAGTTCTAACTTCTTCTCCATGGTCCCGGTCACTGGACTGATCTTCCATGGGTGGATCCATCAGCACGTCTTCGAGCTCCCGCCGCAGCTGCTGTTCGCTTCCATTCCCCACAATCTAACAGCCACAGAGTTGGAACACAAAAAAAAAAAGAAAAAGAAAAGACTGTTCAAACAACAAAAAACACCCCTCAGGCACAGGGTCATTCATATGGCTTTTTATTTACCAGCCAAAGCGGCAGTTAACGAATTTAACCCAGTTACAACCATAAACACAAACTGCAGTGTGCAAATGCTCACCAGCACGGATTATATCCTCTGTGCTTTAACAAATCTACAAGCTCAAAGCAGGAATTTTCTAGCACTGGAAAAAGCAAGGAGATTACTTTCAAACTAGTCTTTAATCACCAACTAAAAAGACCAGCTTATGACAGAGAAACTTACAGATGCCCACAGTGTGGGCTGTAACAATTCTCAGATTAGTACCAGAAAGGGACAAATATAATTAAATATGTTAGGTGCTTCCTGGGCAAGACAGCAAGGTTTCACAGGAAGAAAAGCATCTGGAACAAGATTATGCCATCATGCTGAGGAGAAGTAACAGCATTGCTTTGTTTCCTAGCCCTCAGCTGCATTTGAGCTCATTGAAGTCAACATGAAAGCATGAAGCCACCTCAACAGTGTGAAATAAAGAGGAAAGGGAATGAAGGCATTCATTTCAGGAAACCCTCAGATACTGTTCTAAGGAAACTCTTTGTCCATTCCTCTGCAATTAACAGGGAAGTGACCAAGTTTACAGAGTATTTACCAGATGCCATCAGCAAAAGGTACTTGCTTCCAACACTTCAACTGCTGCTGGTTATTACTGCTGACACCAAATAAAGAGGCTAGGAGCACCTCCATATCCTTACCTCTCTGTAAGATCACTAACTTAAGATGCTACACGCCAGCTAATAAAATCCAAATTATGCAATTCCCCCCAAAAGTAATAACCTAGAGACTGTTCTGCTACAGAATCTAAACAACAACAAGAGACATTTATGCTCTTGAAATTCACACAAACAGAATGTCACTTTTTGTATAGATTAAAATACACTCCTGTGCTGGGATCACCTGCCAGGAGCAGGACAGGGTAACTGCCTTACTCAGCTGTACACCTGCAGAGGCATCTGTAACCTGTAACTAGACACAGAAATCCACAGATTTCCATTTTCCTCCCAACAATTTTAGTATTAATTTGCGTGATTCACTGTGGAAACAATGAAAAATCTTGCACAAGCATGAGGTCATCAAAGGCAGAAGGCTTTTAAGCATCAAGTTTACTATTCAGGTCTTTGCATCCATTCATCAGAAAGATGATGATGATGGAAGATGCACCATGTTACTTTACTGTACGGAGTTTATATGTTTTGCAACAAAATATTATTAATTAATTATAATGTCCTGTCAGCCCCTTTAAATGCTATATATTAAAAAACCTAGAGTAACTTCTAGTTTACAGAACCAGTTCTCTGAATAAAATCTGAAGTTAAAATTCATTCTGGTAAAAAACTGCATCTGATACACTTTTCCTCGCAGTCAGCAGACCTTGGTTTGGAAAAGGAAGGTGAAAAATTCGAATCTGGTGAGAAGTAAATGTTGTAATGGTATTAAAATAAAATGCACATGAAAAATGTTCTATCAAGATTAAAAGACAAAAATTTGAACAGTGATCTACTGTATTTGGTAAAATCATCAGTATGAATAACACATCTAGATGTTGTATCTATAAAACATGATCTTGAAAATAAAATTTCCTAAAAATAGTAGTGACAGGTAAAACACAAATTCAAGTTTTTTACAGAAAGTAGGCATGCAAAAATAAAAAAACCCATCTCATAGATATTCTAAAACATCATCATCAAAACCCTCATTTAAAAAGCAATTTAAACTAATTTCTCCAAGAAAGCTTTCTTTCTCAGCCCGGACTACTCTCAAAAAGAATTTTGAAAGGCACAGTAACCACACTTTTGGACTAGAGGAGCCCTGCTGTTCTCATAGCCCCAAAAATCAAGTGCAACAAACCAGCTGCCTGCAAACCGAGGCCTAAAACATAAACCAAGGTTAACTTTACATCAACCAAAGTCTCTTATGCAACCATATGAATTCCCCACATCATGGGAACAGGGCACATGAAGGTGTAAACATGCCTGAAACCTTGCTGCAGCCCAAAAACCAGAGCCAGCCTGACAGCGTGGGGCAGAGGGGAACAATAAACACGCGCACCTGATAAATGCGTGAGGCTGAGCAAAGAAACCATTATCCTAATCATGGCTTTCTCCATTTCTCACAAAACTGAAAACTGATTTTACTTAACCTTTAACTAGGGGGTAGCAAACTTCCTTTACCACAGCAGGGGATTTATCAGAACTGTGATTTATTCCCTTCTCCTGATGCACATGCTGCCAGCCTCTGCTGGGAGAGGTCTCGCTGAGCCGGGGAGTTCAGGAACCCCTGCTCTATGGTGTGCTCCAGAAGCTTTCCTAAATCCAGTCCAGTCCCACTGGCAGGGGGCACAAGCAGACTCAAGAACAATACTGGAAAGCAGAGACAGCTGGCAAACTGTATTTCTGGAAAACATTCACTGACAACCCCTTTGTAAACTGAACCAAGTATTTCAGCACTGACAAAAAGCAAAAACACATTTATGAATTATGACCAGCTGAAGAAAAATACAGTTCTTAATTAAATTCAAACGGAATATTTCTCTGTCTGGACTTGAGGAAGAAAAGAAGTGCCAAACAAAAACTTACATTAACTCAGTCTACAGCACTGTTACTTAGAATTATCAGCAAATTTGAAAGGAGCGCCTTAGGCCCGATGTACAAATTTCAGAGTCAGTCACATTCAGCAAACACAAACCTGAACTTCCAGCACCATCCTCAGACTGTGCTCATTAGCAAATGAAACATCCTCAAACTGCTTTTCTAAAGAAACAGAACACCAGAAAGAGACACCTGCTCAAACAAAAACCTGAACTCATATTTTGCTTTTCTTACAGGGCACGTCAAAGAAAAAGGGGTTTGACACATACAAATTAACTTAGTTTTAAGTGCTTCTGCCTGAAAAAAAATCTCATTTGTTCCTACGAAATACATAACCTCAGTTCTCATTCTGTACTGTTAACATTAATTTTTCATGCACTACTGAAACACTTTCAGATGTCACAGTGACAACACTTTTAACACACCTCTGACAACCTCCTCTACTCCACTTCACTGGCAACTAAATGGCTATTTGCAAGCTGAGGAAAAAAAGTACCAAGAAGAAAGCCATAGGCCATGGCAGAATGTCTCTTTTCTTGTAGAACAATACCAAAATACCCAAATTTTTGTCCCTAAGAACAGGTAAAAAGTCTTCCCATTTCCTCTGCTACAAGTTTTCTCCTCCTTAACCAGAAGGAAGGAGGTTAACAGGAAGGTCCCTCAATGGGAGAATTTAGACTGCACACTGAGTGCTTGTTTAAGGTATAAAATTCCCATTGATCACTCAGATTGCAGCCAATAACCAACAGCACATGCTCTCCATGCTAGAATACTGAACAGCTCAAGGTGAATCACTTTGTTCAAGGCTTGTGCTCAGTCCTGGCACCAAATTCATAAAGAAGCTTATCTTTAAGACCTGCAAGGCTCTGTGGCATTCAGTGCCAAATCAGGGAACAGCATAACTTTATTTTACAACTGATGATCAGGAGGCAGCAGAGCTCGTGTTCTTCCCTCCTCATCAAGAGAAACAGCACACCTGCAGCCAGCATTTTATAAACACTTTGGAAGCAAACAGTGATACAAACAGCTCCCATGGGGGCAAGAAGTGTTGCAGACTACGGCATTTCATGCTTCCAAATTTTTGTTGGGGATAACAGGATGGAATGGAGACTCTGGTTGACGGTGTCTGTCTCCTGGGATCTCAAACAATGCTTCAGGAGCTGATTACAGACACTGCCACAGAAGCATTCTCAAGGTAAGCACCACTACGAGACTGCTCTGAATTCCTAGGTATTGATGTTGATACTGATCTTGATGCTGCTGGTATCTGCAGCATAGAGAAAGACAAGCGTGAGGCTGCAGCCTTTCTGCAGGTTTCACAGATCACCAGGCTCAGTGCTTAAGAAATGTTCACACTTTTTAGACTATCCTTTGATGTGAAGTGACATCTTCTGCAACAACCGTAGTAAGTGAACTTTTTTGCCAGGTTAAGCAAAAGATCAGTCTTGAGACTCCTAACTAACAGAACTAATTTGAAGTCTTGTGTAAAAGAAAAGAGCCACTATAGTGGCATGTCTTGCCCAGGACTCAAAGGAACACAAGAAAAACAAACAAAGCAGTTGGGAGGTAAAAGCAAGATGAGCAAAAGCATCAAGAAATGTTCAATAAAGTCTCTGTTACAACTACTGCAAAGGAAAAGAGGAGCACCCAGTCCAACAGGCAGAACACAGGATTTCTAATCATCTTTAAAGACAGATGCAGCTGTAGACAGATATCAATTCCTTTTGATGGTGGAATATCTCTTTCTATCTCCCACAAAGAACATACTAACTTGATTCACTCTAGGGGAGATCCAGTTTTCAACACATTAAAGTGATGGAATTTGGAGTGATTACCTTACTTGTGCCACTTTTCTTAAAAGCTGCTGAAATACAAATTGGGATGAAAGTTGCTTTAAGTAGCAAAAAAAAAAAAAAAAAGTAGAGAGTGACAAGGGTCTCTTTTCAGAACAGCACTTTTACAAGTGAGAAGATGTCAGTGCCCTTTCAATTCTCACAAGCCTTTCACACAGCGCTCGTGTTCTCTGATTCATGCCAAGGTGTTAGTTATAACTACACTTCTGTGTTTCTTAAAGAGAACATTTCACATTGGGGAAAACTTCAATGTACCTTTGAATTAACAGATATGGTCAAATCTAATGCTAATATTGCTTTCCACCTGAAAGCTGTGATAAATCACAGTTCCACTTTCTTGACAATCAGTCTGTTTCATCCTAAGCACTTCAGGAAGGAGACTCCAAAGTGGGAAAAAACCCACAGCTAGTGATGGAGAGAGCTCTTAATCAAAACCTAATTACCACCTCCGACATCAGCAATGAAGAAATTACTGACAAAGCTGGTTCTTGAATAAGTTCTCCCTTCTGTCAAGTTTTCCACAATAAAGAAGTCCTTCTTTAAGCTCTCTATGGTTAGTTTGATTTAGAAGAACAGGGAACAAACTCAGGTTATTGGTTCTTACCTTCAGTCCTGTTTTTTCATCATCACTACCATTATTTGTAGATGGTGTTTCATCCCCTTGCCTGGAAACCAAGACAAAATCTTCACTGTTAAGAGTGGATACCGAGTCTGAAGAGACACTGATTTTTCCAACAGAAGCCTTGTCATCCATGACTTAAAAAGGGAGTTCGATTCATGAATGAGATTAAATATGTTATAAACTCCTGAAAAACAAAAATCATAAAAATACTTATATAAAACTCCATGCTAAAATGCTCAAACGTTTCTTTTCAGAAACCTGCTAACTAATTATAAAAACTAACTCATCTGACAGCACAACCAAGCTCCAACTTCTCTCTCAATGCACACTCACAGTCCTGCCTTCATTTTGCTAAGCAGCACATGCTATTACAGCACTGGTTTCCACAGCTCACAAAAGGGAAGTTAATAAATCTCTTTGCAGTATTTCATGGTTATGTCAGTCACCACTTTCTACCCATCACACAAAACAACATACACTACACTTGCTGACAATCGAGGCCAGCACAATAAAGTCCATTTACTTCACTCAGTTAATACCTGCCTTCACCTATGCTCATGCAAAAATTACTTTTATCTGTCAGAGCTCACTGTATGCTGCAGTCACATTCTTTTCCCCCAAACAAGAGTTTGACCTAACTCTTGATATTTTGTCATAAGGTTGCTCTGAAACCTTGGGACAATACAGCATTTTATGAATCTATGCTGAATCTTCTGTACTATAAGGAGCAATAAAAGCCAAGACTTCTAAGAAGCAGGAAGAACAGCGTAGGCTGGATCAGTACTGAGAAGCAGAGCCAACAGAGGATTTTAAAAAGCTAGAACTGGCACTGAGAGGCATTTGAAGAAAGGAACAAAAGGTGAAGTTCAGCTGCACACCTTGAACTCTATTGCACAGATTCCCAGAATTCATGGCTCAAAACAGACTGCCGTGATAAAAATGGGTGATTAAATTTCCCAGAAACCCAAATATACCCTTATCTCAATGGCTCAGGTCTTTACAAACTCCCAAGTATGACCAAACTCAAGTGCTTTTTCAGCTTCAAGTTCTGCTTTCCAACCTGGAAGCACCGTCCCAACCTGGCTTCCAAAAGTGCAGCCAAACAACGGAGAGACCTGGCACAGCCACAGGCACAGCTCATCGCATTCCTGCCTGAACCAGGAACAGTGCACCAGAAATAGCAAAGCCTGCTTTTATTCCTATCAATGCCCTTCTCCCCACAGCCACCAACACAGCATGAAGGCTGCCAGGAGGACAACTTCTAACCAACTACCAATCAAGTCACTTCATGGTCCTGGAACATGTTTCAGAGGACAACTGAAGCAGAGTGTAAGAGGAAGAATGGATGTGGTTTGTTCATGAATGACAACACACCTGTGGTTATTTGGTTTCATTATCAAAATCATGTGGGGTACTTACACATCCTTTTCAAAACCATTTTAAGATCCACTGACTTCCAGTGAGAATTACTGGCTGGGAAATTTGGGTATTTTGAGAAGTTTTACACACTGTACGTGTCTATCTGGTATTACTCACGTGTATCTTAAAGGCAGGGCAGAATTCTTAAAGATGCTTTTGTTTAAAGAATTCATATTAAAACATTTCAATGGAAGTTCCCTATTGCACCATCTATACATCTGCACACGGATCTCTGAAAATACCTAAATCAAAGATCTTGAAACAGACTAAAAATAAGCATCAAACACTAAATATCCCTTTGGCTTTACTGTTTTCATTCAAACAGAGCAAACTCATCTTCCACACTGACAGCAGGAGTAGAGGAGCAGGCTTTGATCACAAGCAGCTGTAAAGATCATCCAGGCAAGGATCAATTTAGCACTTTATTTTGGTATAGTGTGTCCGTCTTGAAGTGCTAATTTCACCTATTTCCCAAGTCTTTCAATCCAACACCTTTCACCAACATTACCTTCAATTCAATAAGAAGCACCCCCTGCTTTTCCACGCTCTGTGTCTGGGTAGCGCAGTGTAAACAAACCCCACGCGGATCCTGGGGCACAGCTGGCCCAGCCTAACCCCACAGCAGTGTCACAACACAGAATTGCAACACCAGGACACCCCAATCAGCCCAACTCTGCCAGTCTAACAGTGAGGAGAAGTCTCATGAAATTGCACAAGATAGGAGAGCATAGGAAAGGGGACAGTGGAGGCGACTGAGAGAAGCTTTTGTCAGTGATGTAGCAGCAAGCAAAGCTCAGATACCCAACAGTGCTGGAATCAGCCACAGAGGTTCATTGGATTCATGCTCAAACACCCGAGGTGCAAAAGTAGTCTTCAAATATTAAAATATTGCCTGAAGTTAATCAAAATTTCTATATCCTCACATTTTGCTTTGCGTGGATTTAATTTCCTCTGTTCCTTGCTATCACTTTGTTCCGTATAGATTACCACATGGATCATTTTACCTGAATCAGAAAGCTCACGGTGGCAGAATCCCCACCAGAAAGCCTCCAAGGCCATTAAAATAAGGGCCAGCCTAGAAGGGCACACATCAAAGACCAGCAGAGCAATTACTTGTGGCTTATGACTGCTCTGGAATCAAACCCCAAGAACAAACAACAGCAGTGACAGTGCTCTTTAGCAATACCTGCAGCTCATCTCAGACCCAAAGCTTTCTGCTCTCACAGCTCAGGACAAAAGACCTCAGCCAAGCACAGAGCTCAAGTTTTGATGTTCTTCAGAAAGCCAGTATCTCATCCCTTACAGGGAAAGAGGCTTTTGAATTCAGCACAGTTTAGCTCCTGACACAAAACTACACCACAATAATGTAGTGTTTGCCTGAAGGTGTCTTTACACCTCCACGGGAGACGGAGTGTCTGGGTAAAACACATATGAAGAGGCAAACTTCTACCAACTTCTTTCCTTGCTAATCTGTGTAATTAAACGAGGGTTCTGGCCCCTCCTCAAACAACGAACTATTAGAAAGAGCTGCAAAATGAGAAAGTCAACACAGCTGGCTCTTGGGTCACTGCTTTCAATTTTACTTAAAATTCTAATCCTCCATGCAATTCCCCTTCACTGCTGTTACACCTTACTCTCTACTCAAGACAATGTGCAGAGGAACAGCAGAGACCCCATTCACCATGCTAAAATCTTAAACAACTGGAAAGCAAACCTATCAAAGTTCAGATTAGTTACACAGAGTTATAAAATATTTGTTTTACTTTCCCTCCCTTTCCCAAATACTTGGCACCTGACGGGCAACTTGTGATCAAAGTTTTCCTTCTAAGTTCTGCCAGAATGTATTTAAAAGAGCTTAAAGCAAACAGTATATAGAAAAAAGAAAACCAGAAAACCTTCAATTTTACATTACTGGAAGAGGCTGAGGCTTGAATGCCACCTTGAAATACGTGCAACAAGTGAGTAGCAAAACTCGTAACTATGGAGTGAGACTATGGCTGGTCTCACTCCATTTCCAAGGAATACCCATTTTCTGGTGTTCAGAACATTCATAACCATACAAAACGACAGAGGGTGAATGGAAAAATCAGTACTTCAGGCATGAACTTCTTGGACCTGAGAGTCAACAGCAGATGCAGCACCCTTAACACAGAATTTACAGGGAAATACAACACAAAAATAAGTTCTGGTTTTCCAGGACAGAAAAGAGAATAAGTGTGAGAACAGGTATGCAAACTAGAGAGGAAAAGAGACTTTTTTCCCCCATTCGTATCTTTCTCAGCTTTTGTACCTCAGCTGCAGTTCCTAAAGTGATTCCACAAAGTTCCAGTATATCTGATGCAGAATGCACCAGATAAAGAACAATACAGCAACATTAACTAAATTACTGAAGAACAGCAATTCATTTGCCTTAAAAAGCAAAGTCAGAAAGCTTGGCATGCAAAATAAACTTATATCCTCTATCCTCCAAAATATGAAACCACTAAGCATAGTGTTAAAAGAAATAGAAAACAAGGTGACACGCAGAAAAGACACTGAAGTGGCTGAAATACCTAAATATAACGTATTTTCTGTTTCTATTCCTCTGGCTCTATGCACAGCTTAACAATAAATCCAGTATGGTTCAATTTAAAAGTTCTGCTTTCTGAGTGTTCATCATTAGCATCTTAGTGTGGGTGAACAGTGGAATTTGTGGCAGGGTTCAGAGGCTTTACAGTGCACTTTGCAGCGCTGTGTTTTGACAAAGAACCCAGCCTTCTGTAAGACTCTGAGCTCCTACAGCCTTGGACAGCTGTGGGTTTTTCTACCTGTACAATTCACCTAGTGCACACTTGTTTATTTTAAATACACCGTGAGTCCTGAAAAAAGCCTGGAAAATGCTCCAGGTCAATGCCTGTGTTTTATCACAGCTGTGGGAAAAAACCCAAAAAACAGTGTACAAGAAATCACTAGCAATCTTTTTTCTTCTCACGTATCACATGATTAGTCTGCTTAATCATGTCTGATCTTTACCCACCTTCCCTGTGCAACACATACTCTCAAATGCAACAAGAAGTCCTTGGCACTCAAAATGAATCAGGAAAGCCAGAGGAATACTGCACGTGAAAATACAGATTTAGGATGACTAAAGAGTAACTAATGAAAAATAACAACTACAAGTCTAACTTTTCTGTTCCTTTTAAAACACACTGACAGCCACAGATGTTCCCACTAATTGCAAGAGCCGGGAAGAAAAAAAATGTTGTTATTTGGAGATAATGGTGTCTCCAGTTCCACCCCTCTCCTCACAGATACCAGGAAGATGAGTGAATCATGAGACACGGTATGCAAAACCAGGCATCACACAAAACACAAGAGTTAAGCTAATGCAATCTTTGTTAACAATCCTTAACAGGTTGATAGCTACTGTCAACATCATTTTGCTTTCAATCTTAATTTGAACTATCTGCTCAGAGGACAAAACTCTAATTTTAGGCTCTTGTAATCAGTAAATTCCCCATCCCAGAAACAAGCAGCCGGTCCTGGGAAACTGCAGTTTATAAAAGAAATGCTGACACTGCCTCAGCCAGCCCAGCACAGGAATGTTGCTGGAATGAATTAACTATGAACAGTTGGCTCATCCACGCGCCGCAGCTGACGCTTCCCCAGCATCAGCCCCATCTCCACGCTGTGCAGCCGGGACAGGCAGGACACAGCACGGGCCGGAGGCTGGAAGAAAGGCAGTGCAGCCAGCAGCTAAACAAACTCTGGGGATGATGCTCTACGTACTGCTGGAGTCGGTCTCTCGTTAGGATTCAAACACAAACAGGGAGTTACACTCACCAGACAACCAGAGCGCTTTAAAACGACGCTGTGAGAGAACTGAGAAAAAAGGAGTTACATTCGGTGCGTGCTACTAAACACTGTCTGCACTTGGGGCTGGAAATTGGAAGGAAATCCCTATGCCAAGCTCCATTTGTTAATTTGTTTACTGTGTACACAAAAATAAGTTTGCTCAGGCCCTTGACCTTTTAAGTAGAGGCCTTTAAAAAGAATACAGCATTTCTGCAAGTCAATCAGCAGTGGGCAGTTCCTGTAATTACATGTTTTCTAAGTAGCCAAAAGTCTCAGAAATCCTACTGAGTTGTGCTTTAACAAAACCTGTAAGTAGAACAAAATCTGGAATACAGATTAAGCCATACCTGTATGCCCTACCAGTTCTCCAGCTTGTATTCAAGAAATAAACACAATCTTTTCCTTCTCTCCAAACCTCTCCTGAATACTTTTTTTACTTCTCTTCCTCTCCCCCAAAATGCCTTCATCAGGCAAATCTACACAGAGATAAACCACCAAGTTTACTTCCAGCAGTTCGATATCGACTTAATTTTTGCTGATAAGTGTTTTTAAACCAACTTAGCACAATCTGTTTATACTTAATTTTCACTCCTAACTGACACAACCAGTCCTTAAAAATTATCTACTGGGGATGTTTTAACTGAAAGAAACACTTCCTTGACAACAAGAAGGGAAAAAACCCTCAAAACCCACCGAGGTTACGGTACATAAACCAAATAAAGACGCCTGCACGCAACGAAATGCCACATTTTAGGATGCACCTGGAAGCGACAGGCAACAACCGACACCCCGCGACACGGAGAGGGAAAGCGGGTACCCAGCCGGTCCCTCCGCGTCAGTCCCGCGGAGCCCCGCGCCGCCCGGGATGGGACACGGGGGGAAAGCCGGCGGCTCCGGGACGCGCTCGGCGGGGTCCCGGGGCACTGACGCGGTTCAAGGCGGGTCCCCGCGCTGTTCTCCACACCCGCAGCTGGGGAGCTGGAGAGGACGGGCCCGGCCCGGCGCCCCTCGCCTGCCCCAGGACTCGGCCCGGCCCT
>VWZT01001890.1:520219-546458 GCA_013397055.1 Pachycephala philippinensis | reverse complement strand
GCCCGGGGACCCGGGCAGCCATTTGGTGGCGGCTCCGAAATGACGGCGGGCGCAGGGCTGGGCAGCGGGTGCGGGAGCGGGAAACCAGGGCCGGGCCCAGGAGCGGGAGCCGGGCCCAGGAACGGGAGCCCGTTGGCCGGGCCTTGGAGCGGCAGCCGGGCCTGGTGCGGGAGCGGGGCCGGGCTCGGGTGCGGCTGACAGCGGCCTGCGGACGGGCCGAAGCTGCGGGGGAACCCGCGGAGCCACCCCGCGTTCCGGGCCCCGGCGAACCGAGGCAGGAGCTCCTGGTTCCCTCCCCGGCAGCTCCTCGGGGAGCCGCAGCACCGGGCAGCCCGCGCTGAGGTGCCCCCTGGCACCGGGGAGAATCGCAACGGAGCCATGAGTGTTCCCACTCTGGAATACTCGGGGAGCTGTGCGTTAGGGTAATGGTGGAGCAGAGTCGTGGTGGGAGACAGGCCCTAGGACTGCACCCACCGTGTCCTGTTTTAAACGTCTTAAACAAAAAAAACCAAAACAACTGAACAGGAAAAGCATGTCCCGGTTCTGCTGATGCTCGAGGTGCACGGAGGGTTTCCAGTTAAGTGTAGGAGTCAGCACAAAGCACAGGAAGGGCAGCAGAGCGGTGGGAGAGTGATGAGTTTTCAGTTCATCCAGGGTTCAGAGGGGAATGGTATGGATCTGTAACGAGAGAAAATAATGACAAAATTTAGACAGGCAACCAGGACAACTTCTGATCTAGGCCTGTTTCACTTCCATGCAAACTTAGGATTTTGTTTGGGTTTAATTGTAGTTCCTGTAGCTTCTCTTGTGGTTGTTCTCTCACAGCCATTATAGCTACATCATAATAATGAAACTAAAATTAAAAACAGTCCTTTGGATTACAAGGGTGTAAATTTGCAATTGTGGCATAAGAAATCTAATTTTAAATGAGAACCAACCAGTACAGCTGTAAATCTTCTGAATCAAAATACTATTCTTTGACCTTTGGTCTGTCCTAAACATCTGTGGAAATGATAGAAATTGAAACTTTTGTTACTGGTACAAGTATTATTCCATGAAACACTGAATTCTTAATTTTGTATTGAATTGCTTTCCCAAGACCTTCATGCCTTTTTAGTGAACTTTTTCTTGTTTCTGCTTTGTAAGCAAAGCTTTCCCCAAGAAAAGGTGTTTTTATTAACTTGTGTTTCTGTCTTGTTTGAGGTTGTGGCCATTTCTCTCAAAAATACTAAATTCCAACAAATTTTAGTGTCAGTGCTTTAGATATCCCAAAGTGAAGTTGTAGTCTTGAGTGTTGATCTCACTTATTTAAGTCTTTGTTGCTTTACAATAGATAAAATATTTACAATATCCAGATGGTAATAGCTAGTAGCATTTGTTAGGAGTATGTTACATTTCATTCGGTGATATTTGATATACCTTTAATGGGATGAATGTACAGG
Source organism: Pachycephala philippinensis (assembly GCA_013397055.1). NCBI lineage: Eukaryota > Metazoa > Chordata > Aves > Passeriformes > Pachycephala > Pachycephala philippinensis. Next base: position 545,016 of record VWZT01001890.1, on the reverse strand, counting down.
GTCTCTCCTTACTGACTGGACAACCCTAAGGAAAGGAAAAAAAAGTATTTCCATGGGCATCTTAAGTCATTCTGTACAACCTTTGAAAAGGCTTTCCAGCTCCTATGGAGCCCTCTGTTTTCTTGTCTGCATCTCAGAATGGAATTAGTATTTCATTAAAATAGTTTTGAAAAGAATAGAATACAGAATTTCTCTTCTAAAAAATGTATAGTTTAAACATTGAGGTCATGTTAAAAAAAAAAAAAACCTTGGAGAACTAAACCATAGATGGGAGTCCTTATTCTCTGAAAATATTACCGAAAAGTAAGGAGTTCTACACTGTATCTCTTCATGAAGTAACTGTGTCGAAGTAGATCTGCTTAGAGATGGATTCCGTTTCTCTGCATTCAGGGGGAGTTCAACTGATTTGAGTGGCAAAGAAAATTTTTCATTTATTTGCCCTTCAGTTAGTCCTGAAAAGTCAATACTGTTACAATAGCCGAGTTGGTATCAGGCTGGTGGCAAGGACAGGCTCTCCTTTCAGGGACACCTCTGAAACACAAGGAAAAACCCACAGTGGCATTACATAAGTATTTAGGAAACTTTTAAAATCTACTAAGATGATTTGTGGTATCAAGGCTTGAGCAGGGAGGAGCAGGTGTGAACTGCTGAGGATACACCGACTCTGGTGTTGGTTTGGGGGGAGTTAACCCTGAACTGAGTGAACTTTGGCAGTCACTGAGCAGCCACGAGCTTAAATTTATATCGTACCCCTGTTGATACTCTTCAGCCACATGTTTTAAGGAGGCAGAGGGCATTTAAGCTTTGATTTTTTTTTTAACCGGATAACAAGAGAATCCCGTAGGCGTTTTGGCAAAACGTAGTCTGGGTACATGTAAATGTTCAGGTCTATATTTAGGACACAAGGAAATGGAGTGAAGCTATCAGGGAAGTTCAGGTTGGACATTGGTAAAAGGCTCTTCCCCCAGAGGGTTGCCAGGCACTGGAACAGGCTCCCCAGGGAAGTGGTTGTGGCACCAAGTCTGCCAGAGCTCAAGGAATGCTCTTGGACGTGTGGTTTAGTGTCAGATGCTCCTGTGAGAAGCAGAGTTGGACACGATATGTCCCTTCCCACTTGAGATACTCTCTCATTCTCGTAGGTCCCCAGGATTTCTATTGATGACTTTTCTGGAACTTGAATAGGGCTACAGATACTCACAAGAGCATTAATGTTCAGTGAAAGAATTGTGTTGAAATACTCTATTTAATGGTCATTAAAGACTTTACATATAGAATTTTCACATGATGTAAAGAGATTTGCATGTGACAGATATTATGGAGTGTAGAAATAAGCAAGTCCGTTCTGTAAAGAGGATTTATTTTAATTTCAAGCCGTCATAGCTGAATGATGCAAAGCTGTTACGGGAATGGCCCTTCCCTAAGCCTTTAATGAAGACAGTTTTTTAGATCTGTAGATGATGGCTGTTGAAGAGAAATGAATAAAAGATTTTAGCCCTACCAGAGAATACGTTAATACTGATAATTTGATTATGTGGATATGTAAGTTTTTGACCCAGTCAGGATGCTTTCAGAACTACGTAACTTAGGAAGGAGAGCTTGAAAAAGCTGCCTCCTTGTAGTGCAAACCAACCATTAATCTGCATAAATGAAAAATTTTAATGGAGATCACTTGAAAAAGAAAAGGAAATACCATGCTCTCTGCAGTCAGCATTAAGAGCAAGTCAATATCAAGGACTCTTTAATTTAGTGATTAAAAATCAATTGAATCCTAAGATTTAGGCTTAAATCCACAGTAAGATTGTAATTGAACCTCAGTTGTGAAAAAGCCATATAATTTCACAAGTTTTCGAAGTGTTTCCTTCATCTGCAGAGAAGACTTCCCTTTGTTCAGCCCTGACAGAATTATTCCATGTCTCATTCTCATCCAAGCTCTACTTATTTGTCTTTGCCCGTGGCCCACAAGGGACCTGATGGAGTCAGCCTGAGCAGAGCAGAGCTGACACTGTGGGGGAACTGAATTAAGCCTTCAACCCTTTCTTTGATAAGGGGTGAAACTTGCCTATCTCGCATTTTGGCAAATGCCCTGACTGAGCAGTGTGGGAGAGGAACAGACTAACAGAAGAGCATGATCACCTAAGCTTGGTTTCTTTAGAAAATAATTATCATGTCCAGAGGTTATTGAATAAGCATAATGATTTAGATTAGTTGTAGAGAATGTCTTGGGATTAGGTAGCTGTAAGTAAGTATAAAATAAGAACATCTAAATCTTACAGCTTCCATCAATTGTAAGTGGTACAGCTGTTTGAGGAAGGTTTTGAGGTTTTGCTTGTCATCAGATATTCTGGTCTAAAATGAGCCAATCAGTCAGTTATCGTTGTTACTCTGATCCACTGCAGCCATTACTGCAATAGGAAAATACTACTGTAGTAGAAACACAAAATTACTCAGCTGTACTGGTTTTTATTATTACATAATTTCTGAACCTAGGCTTGTACATTTCTCAGTTTGTCATCTGAAGTATTGCTTCTGGTAGTAATACTATAAAACTAATTGTAATTCACTATGTAATGATCTTTTCAGTAGCAACTGCTGTGACTTTTCAGACTGTTTGCTTGTATATTTGGCCAGTTTCTGTATCAGCCATTTCTTTGGGATCTTTTTTTGCAGGGTGCTTCTATTTTGACAGGGAAGAGGAGCCCTGTGTATGTGTAGAGATAGCTAGTCTGCCAGAATGAACAGACAGACCAAGGGTAATTGTTCTAATGGAGTGTACTGCCTGCTAAAAACAAAATCCAAAGGATTTCTAGTTTACCTTCTTTCTTTGCTCTCTTGCTTGTGTTTGCTCAGTTTAGAGTGCTGGAGCAATTTGTTCTTCAAGAGGACATCCCTGAAATACATTGTTTCTGACAAGGAGCAAGAATCTATTAAACATTTGGCTTATGCTTTTTGTAGGAGTTGACATGGTAATTAGGAGACGTGAGATTGTTTTCCTACACACTGGGGTGCAAGAGTGGCAGGAGAGCTGGCAGGCTCAATAAAGTATGGAGATTCCTCCCTGTATGGCTGCTTGAAGTTTTGGGAGTCGAGAGCTTTTCCCAGCTGTTTGCTGACTTAATTAGATTTTTTTTCCTGTCAAGAAATCTGAAGGTCAACACATGCTTAGTAGAATCTGTCATTTGGGATGATTAAACACCCAGAGATAGATCTTTAAAAACCGCTGGTGCACACTTGAAGAATCTGTTGTGTTCATTTCTATGCTGGTCAGGAAAACAACTGTATTTTAAAAGCTCGTAAACAGAGAGGTGGTTTCTTGCAAGTCTCTGAAGCACCTGTGGAAACTGAACGTGGGTATTGTCTCAGAGCAGAGATCCCTGCGTTTGAGATAATTAATGAGCACTGTGGACATAGAGACTGTTTATTAGGAGCTCGTTAGTGACATACCAGCAGTTGAGCTCTCTGTGTACCAGCCTCTTCTTAAACTTTTCCCCGTGTGAGTCATGACAGTCACACACTTCCCAGAGTGGTCTGGTTTGTGCTGTTACCTGTGTCTTGCAGTCAAGTGAAGAAGCACCACTATCAGCCCTAGGTCAGCAGTTAGGTTGGTGTTGGTATCCTGATGTTTCTGGTAATGCTGCAAAAAGCTTTAAGGAAGGTATTTACAGACAGGCTTTGCAGTTCTCTGCATCTCTTGTCCTGCTGTTTCAGAAGGGAAGATGTGCTAAAGGAAATGGTGGGATTCTTAACAGAGGAATCAAAAATCTTTCTAGGCCTGTTGGCTCACTGTTTGGTTTTGCTCTTATTTGTTTTGCTTTTAAATTTCCTTGGTTAAAAGACACACGTAGCAATAGCATGTTAAAGACGACTGTGTTTGTTCATCGCTGCTAGAGCTTTGATTGTGCTTTCATAGAAGCCGGATGAAAATCTGATTTGTCCAATACATGGGAATTTTCTGGCTTATGTTGAAAGTGTAACCTCAGCAGTTTGGTTCTGAGAGGTTCAACTTTCAGTTTGGTGTGTTTTACTGTGGGAATTCGTTTGGGGCAAAAATTGCTGCATAATATTGAAAAGCTCGCTGAGATAAGGACATTTTGTACAAGTATCCTGTTACTTAAAGGGCACTGAATGTTCATAGTACTAAATAGGATTTCTAAACAGATGGTTGTAATTAACATAAAATACATCCACAGATAAGAGTCTATTTGGTGTTCTAGTAATTCTTTCAATGGTCTGATACTTTAGCATTAATTAAACCATAGCACATCCAACAATAGAATGGCAGTAAGGAATTTCTGAATTTGAACACAGACAGGAGATCTCAGCTTCCTCAGAACAATTACCATTTTTCTGTCATCAGAGTAAAAAAATAGAAAGCTAAACATGTCATTAAAACATTTGTGTATTTGCATTTGTAACAAGCTTGTTCATAGCCTCGAAGTGACCCAACTGGTCTGTAGGTTGCCTAGAGAGCCAACACAGTGGCACATCACAGCCCAGGGTGGGGCTGTTCCCTCCGGGGTGGAGCTCTGGATGTAAACCGTGATGACGAGAGCTTGGATGAGAACGGTTTCGATGCACTTCTTAGGCCTGGTAGCTTTTTCAGGAATGTGACTTACATAAGATATAAGAACAGTGTCCATAAAACCGTATTTTCTTTAAAATACGCTTTTGTTAACAATTTGTCTGGTACTACGGCGCAGAGTGAGATGTTTCAAGAGATGAGGAAGCCAACTGAAGTTATTGCTTGCCTTACAGGTTTTGTCCTAAATACCTGGATTTTACATACATCAAAGATTTTCTTGCTATGAGTTCATGGACATAGTTATGTGTAAGGTAGAGAGACATGAAAAGCAAAATTGCACAGAGCAATTTCTGCCCTTGAGTGCTCCAGTTCTTGCAAGTAAAGGTGGAAGTAACACGAGAGAATCATAAAACTAAAAACTAGTCTCATTCTTTATTGTTTTCTTATGGTACTTGATTTTTGTTAGTTGATTTGTATTTTACAGAAAGAGAAAATGTGTTTTTAAAAAAGCAAAGCTGGATTTAGGTTGGTGTCTGATTAGCTCTGAATAAGATCTGCAGAAGGAAGGCATTCTACTTCATTTCAAATGAAAATAACATTTTAAACCACCACCATCACCATCCCCCCTCCCCAAAAAACCCCCACCTTTAACGTCATTTATTGTGAATAAGTTAAACTTAGGGTAGTCTGCATTAATTTAGTTCATGAGCCTTTTTTGGTACAGTTGTTAAGCTAATACAGAGTTGGGGTTTTTGAGTACTTCAGCATAAGGATTTGGTTTTATTCTTTGTAACATTGAAATTGTGGTCTGTTTTTTTAATTAAAAATTATTCTAAATTGCCAGAAAGCACATTTTAAATACTCTGTTATTCACTTACAGCTGCCAAAACATAGTACAGTGAAATAATGGTCTGCTAGCCTGCTAAACAAGTGTCCAGCTTCCACAATGCCTGTGCAGGCAGCTCAGTGGACAGAATTTCTGTCCTGCCCAATCTGCTACAACGAGTTTGATGAGAATGTGCACAAACCCATCAGCTTAGGTTGCTCTCACACCGTGTGCAAGACCTGCCTGAACAAGCTCCATCGCAAGGCATGTCCTTTTGACCAGACTGCCATCAACACAGACATCGATGTGCTTCCTGTAAACTTTGCACTCCTCCAGCTGGTTGGAGCCCAGGTATGACTGAAGCAGCTCTTTGTTTTGCCACTTCGTGTTGTTACCTTTTCCGTGCCAGTTGCAATACGTGTGCTGCTCTTTCTTCCTCATTTTAGCCCAAATAAATGGTTAGGCTTAACTTTGGACTATCTAGGAGTCCATACATGCTCTAAAAGCAACTGCACCATTTCAGGACCATCTTCTCATAAAATGAAAACGTGTTCTAATTGTAACCTGAATTCTGATTTTAAAAGGCTCTTGAACTGTGACTGGAGAAAAATCCCCATTGGGAAACAGACAATTATCTGTCCCAATTGTCAGTAGAATGAGTGAACCTGCAGACTCCACTCATTCATCGTAGCCTTGTGAGAAATCTTGTTTCTAAATGTCACATGTTTGGAAGTGGCTGTGTGGCCAAGTTTCAGAAGTGTGTGTGTATGATTTTTTTTTAAAATATGCCTGATGATGGCTTTTCAGTTGCGTTTGCAGACACTGGCTAATCAGGCCAGGAATGTTCCCTGCGCTGTCTCGTAGCAGTGGCAAAACAGTGATTATATAATCAGTACTGCGCTTTATGGAGACTAAATAAGTCTGTTCCCCTTATGCTGATTCATGTGGTTTTTCATGTTTCTCTCTAACACCTTGGTGATGCAGTAAGAAGATGTCTTTTACTTTGCTTTTTAATGTCCTATCACATGCCTTGACACAGCTATTGGCAATAACGCTGCGTCGGAGCTGTTTTGTTTCTCAAGTTCGTATGTTGCTTTCAATTTTTTTATGTGTCAGATCACTGCCTTGATCTTACAACATTTATTTTCATGGTCTCCTAATTTCTTGCAGTGTATTTCAAACAATTAATTTATTATGACTAACACTCCCTCTGTTTTCCTTATCTGACCTTGTTACTCTACTTAGAGGTTTTTTCCACCAAGTTAAGTTTCCTGCTTCTTCTCTTGGAAGATTTCAGCATGCCCAAATGACGCTTAATTTATTTTTTAAATTACATTCTTGCTAGTTAATTTTGTCTTATAGCTTCCTTTGTGTGTCTGTAGTAAATCATGCTGATCTGGTGTACTGATCACCCTCTCAGGTCTTGTGTTCTTCATCTTTTACACCTCGGTTATTGTTTTCTACCCTACTTCCGTTTTTAAAGTGTTGAGTAATAACAATAACCGTCTTTCATCACCCTAATCCTCATCTTGGGCCCTTTTTGTTGTTCCTTATGCCATGTACATGCTGTGGGTGGGTGCTGTGTTTCCCTGCTCTCAGAGCAGTGCACATCTGCAGCGTTATGTAATTAATGGTGATGTGGGTACCATCGGAGAGGTCAGCCAGGTGTATGTAATTCTTCTCCCCCTTCCTCCCCCTTGCATTTTTTTAGGTACCTGATCATCAGACAGTAAAGTTGAGTAATGTAGGAGAGAACAAACATTATGAAGTAGCAAAGAAATGTGTTGAGGATTTGGCACTCTACTTAAAGCCATTAAGTGGAGGAAAAGGTGAGTCTCTGCTGAACAGTGGAATTTTGGTGTCGCTTGCTTTTAACAGCGCTGTGTTTTCAGCACTGATTGTAAATGTCAGTGAGATAATACTCTCATTTTTCTAATAAAATTGCCCTTGTGTCTTTAAAAGCTTATTCACACTTGTGACACTTGTTTGTGGTTTTTTTACTTTAAGTTTACAAAATACTCTATTTAATAATACTGCCTTGGGGCTAACTTTGTACTAAAGCTGAACTTTCCCCAAAGGATGGCTTTGATGTCAGTTTAAGATTTTAATTTAAGTTCTTTTTGATAAAGAATTACACAGAGTTGCCTAAGAGAAGGGAAGGTACCTGTGACTGGTATCCAAGTGCTAGAAAAAGACATGCACTGTTAGGCATTGTTTTGTCTCACTCAGATGAATTTGATCAGAAGCACTGCTTAGCCTTTTCTCCCTTTCTCTGAAGGTGTTGCAAGCTTGAATCAGAGCGCACTGAGCCGTCCAATGCAGAGGAAGCTTGTGACACTGGTGAATTGTCAGCTGGTGGAGGAGGAGGGTCGGGTCAGAGCCATGAGGGCAGCTCGGTCGCTGGGAGAGAGAACTGTCACTGAACTCATCCTGCAGCACCAAAATCCTCAGCAGCTTTCTGCCAATCTTTGGGCTGCTGTCAGGGCACGAGGGTGCCAGTTTCTAGGACCAGGTAAGGGACCTGTACATCTGCAACAGAATATATTTAGCTGTATCTTTTCTTAACAAAATTTTTTTTGAAATTTATCCTGTTCAGTGTTCTGTCAGGAAGAAGGGAGAAGAGGGGAAGAAATCCCCCCAAGTATTAGTAAAATCTGCTGACTTAAAGTGTTTGGTTGTTTCCCCTGCCCCTCCATTAAATGTTCTTTGAAACTGGGAGGAAGTATTCCAAAAATCCTGGCAAAGAGGAGTCAATAAGCACATGTTGTGCACAGTTTGTAGTGCAGTGTGAGTGTCGCAGGCTGGCTGTACTGCTGCCTGTGATTGGAATTGAATAGCAGTCAATACAATCAGCCTAACCTCAGCTGCAGCATACTTTTGAAATTTATAATGATCACATTTATATCTCTGATAGAAAACAGCAAATTCATAGTTAAGAATGCCGCTGAAGCAAGCACAGAAACAAGAAGGAAATTCTCTTTAAAATTAAAATAGTCGTCTCTTGGTTCCGGTAACTGTTGACAGCATTCCAGTACTGTTCCCATATTTATTTTGTACTTTCATGGTGTGGCAGTGATGAGGTGTCCAAAAGGACAATGGCTACAAGACTGCACAGTGGAGAAAAGTATAAAAACTGCACTACTGATGTGTTTATTACTGAAAGTTAGTCTTACCTCTAAGTTTGCTGTGCTTAGAGTGATTCTAAATACTTCTTCTAAACTAGCAGCTTCTTTTAGAAGTTTGCAAGGCTTTCTTGTAGTAAGATAAAAAGCAGTAAGGAATTACATTCAAGATGATTCAGATGCTCCTGCTTATCTGTTCAAATACAGTAGCCTTGCTGTTCTCTGGAATATATTTAACTTTCATTTTTGTGTGTTAAAGCTATGCAAGAGGAGGCACTGAAGCTTGTATTACTGGCACTGGAAGATGGCTCTGCGCTCTCAAGAAAAGTTCTGGTACTTTTTGTTGTGCAAAGGCTGGAACCACGATTTCCTCAGGCCTCTAAAACAAGCATTGGTCATGTTGTGCAGCTACTGTATAGAGCATCATGCTTTAAGGTAAAACACCAGTATTGTGGTTTGTGCTGTGCAACTGTCTTTTTGTGATGGACTTGGAGATTTTTTGTTAAAGAAGGAATGTTTAACTATTACTGTTTATTAGGTCACTAAAAGGGATGAAGATTCTTCTCTGATGCAACTTAAAGAAGAGTTCCGGAGTTACGAGGCTTTGCGGAGAGAACACGATGCCCAAATTGTTCACATTGCCATGGAAGCAGGACTTCGAATATCACCAGAACAGTGGTCTTCCCTTCTTTATGGAGACCTGGCACATAAATCACACATGCAATCCATTATTGACAAGGTTTGTCAAAAGGATGATTTTAGTATCTTTGTAGGATTAGTGTTGACTATTAAATGTTACAATAAAAATCAAAGAACTCCATGAATTAACTTTTTGTTTGTAGTCCTATCAAATATTAATTAAAACTAGATTGAAGTTCTTTTCCCTGATGTAGCATATTCATCATGTGAAGTACTTTAATTAACTTTTTGGTGTCTTATGATGAAGCTTCATAGGGCAGATTCTGAGTTGAGAAATAAAATTTCTCTCCACTGATCCTCTCTATATGCCATCTGAAGACACTATATATTGCATTTAGGAACCAATGTCATGAATATCTTTTTAAGAGTAGTAATTCACAGTTGTAAGATGCAGCACACTAATGCTCCCTTTATTTTCAGCTTCAATCTCCAGAATCTTTTGCTAAGAGTGTACAAGAGTTGACAATTGTCTTGCAGCGCACGGGGGATCCTGCAAACCTAAACAGGCTGAGGCCTCATTTAGAGCTCCTGGCAAACATAGATCCAAATCCAGGTATGCAAATCAAGCATTTTAAACTTTTCTTGGTATTCTTCATATCTAGCAAAATAAATTATTAAGATGATAACCTCCATTCCTGGTTTTGAAATTCCCATTAACATCATAAACTCTTCTTCAGGGCTCTTCAAGTTCTGTCGGTGTTATAAAGTAATACAAGACTTGCCTCTTATTTATTATACTGCTGGAATTATTGACAGAGTGACAACCCTGCTTTTAATAATTTTAGATGCAGCATCTCCAACATGGGAGCAGCTGGAAAATGCGATGGTCGCTGTAAAGACCGTGGTCCACGGGCTGGTGGATTTCATTCAGAATTACAGTAGAAAAGGCCATGAAACTCCACAGGTAACCAGACTTGATCATTGCATTATGAGTTAATGTACATTTACTGGGAGTTGCAACTTTGAAAAATTACTGTTGATGTGAAATATATATGGCCTTTCTTGTGAGATAATTGATGATACTGTTATTTACTGCATTCAGATTTTGAGAACCTAATATTTGTGAATATGGAATGCAGCAGAGCTGGCCGTAGTGAAATCCATACAAGGACAACTTAGCCCCTCTACAAGGAATGTCCTTGTTTTTCTGATTAAAAATGCAAAATGTGAAAACATACCATGGATGTATTTTCAGTATTTTAAGCCTGTTTTTGTTTGAATGTCTGATAGATATAAGAGGAATGTCTTGTGGTTTTTATTTGTTGTTTTTTTTTAAAGCCACAACCAAATAGCAAATACAAAACAAGTATGTGCCGAGACCTTCGACAGCAAGGGGGGTGTCCAAGAGGAACAAACTGTACATTTGCTCATTCTCAGGAAGAGCTTGAAAAGTGAGTGTGGGAGACTTTTTCCTTTTTCTTTTTTTCCCCTCCTTTTAATTTAAATCCCAGCAATCTACAGAGATTTTTGAAAACATTCTCTTCCGTGCATACATTCATTTGGAAGGATTTGTGACTCTCTTGAAGTGACAATTCTCTATATGAAATTGAAGGTACAGCAAAGCAATGTCTGCAGACTAGTTCCAGTTTTATTTTTTATTTTACCCTATATGAGGTAAAATTTCCTTTCCTGAAACTGAGTGTCAGCTCAGTGTCTCTCAGGGATTGATTTTATCACCTACAAGAGAGAACGTTAATTACATTTTAATTGATTAAGGAATAAACTGAGTTATTGAACAGTATGCAGCTCTGCATTCTTGAAGCTGTTTTCACGCAAATGCATTTTCAAAGAACTGCAAGATGGATCTTACAGGAGGAGAGATGATTTGGAGTTCCAATTGTTGAAAATAAGTTTCTAATTTTTTGGTGTCATGTTCATCTCAATCTCTTCTTTTTGCTAGTTTTGAAAATCCATTAAACTTCACAATAAGCACTTTTTATACCATCTTGTCTTTTCTGTGTTTGCACATGTTTGTTTGTAGATACCGCTTGAGGAACAAAAAAATCAGCGCAACTGTGAGAACATTCCCCCTTCTAAATAAAGTGGGCGTAAATAGCACCGTCTCAACCACAACGGGAAACGTGATCTCTGTCATAGGAAGCCCTGAGGCAACGGGCAAGATGGTGCCAAGTACAAATGGAATAGCTAATCTAGAAACTGGGGTTCCCCAGCTGATCCCCCGCTGTGCAGACACCTCCCTGAGAGCTCTGGAGAACACCAAGAAGGGAGGGAAGGCTGGAGCCAATGGCCAGAACACTTCTGGGTCCCCCACAGAATCACTCCCTGAAAAGTAGGTGACTTTTTCACGTCGAGACAATTAAACAGAACGTTTTGCTTTTAGATTAGTTTGGAGTTTGTAGGTGGCCAACAGGTACTGAAGTGTGGTCCTGGCTTGCAGGAATTGCTGGTGCTCAGTGGCTGCAGAGCTGTGCAAGGTCTTGCACTGCAGTGCAGGTACAGTCACACAGAGCCTGTGGGTTCAGGGTGTCAGAGCCAGCACCCGTTGTTTTAGCTGTTCAATACTCATGTGCAATGTAGACAAAATGGTAAATCTCTCCCTTTATCTCTTACTCAGTTGTTCTCGGCCTGGTGTCTTATTTACTGTTGGTTATTACATAAAAATCAAAAGTTATCACATAGAAATAAAGTATATACATATTACATACAAATATGTTGTTACATGCAATAAATTGTACTCAAAATTTTACATTTCCTAAAGCCAAGAAGGATGCACATAGCATGTGCTACCTAGAAACCTTCTAGTTTTGGGATTTTCACTTAAAACTTAGTAGATAATTCTGCAGGAAGCACCGAGTCTTTAAACAGCTTTTCAAAGTCTTTGTCTTTACCAGAATACACTTACAAAGGGTATCAAAACATTTATGTCCACTTTTGAGTTCTAGGAGAAAGTCTAATATGTAGCATCAGTTTGGGGTATGAAAAACAAAATTCCAGAGGAAATGACAAGGCCCAAATTTCCATGTTACGTGGGAGTGTACGTGAAGAGGTGACTAACTGGAATAAGTGAAGATCTGCTTAATGATGTCTTGGTAATCCTTTTCAGTAAAATTGGTTCTCCACCCAAGACTCCTGTAAGCCAGGCAGCAGCTACCTCAGCTGGTCCTCCTAATATTGGAACAGAAGTTAATTCTGTGCCTCCAAAATCCAGCCCGTTTGTTCCCAGAGTACCCGTCTACCCTCCACATTCTGATAATGTTCAATATTTCCAAGATCCCAGGACTCAGCTGTCATATGAAGTTCCACAGTACCCACAGACAGGTGAGTGAGATGAGCACTGAGTAAAAAATAGCTCTGAACTTTTCTCTGGAAAAGTCCAAATGCTGAGAAATAACTTTTATGTCTGTTTTGTCAATGTCTATTTTATTTTACTTTTATTAAATATCAGCCGAATCTTCACTTAATGCAATACTAATCTTGTTAATTGCTGGGTATGTGAGGGACTTGCAGTTTGCTCCCAGTGTTGGTGATTCTTGTCTTAGTGTGCTGTATGTTATGCAGCTTACACATCAGCCTCCAGAACAACTTGAACCTCAAGGTCTTTCATCTACTTTTTCCTTTGTTAGCATTTAATGGCTTTTATTTAGGCTTGCTCTTGCCATGGCCTATCTGTGAGGGTATCCATGGGCAGGATGCAGAGGCATAGCATGTTTCTGCTGGGAGGCTTACACGTCTTTGTTCTTGCTCAAATGTTTTCAAAAGGTTCCAGTTATCTTTTTAGGTTGCACTGTGCTTGTTTATATTCAAGCAAATGATTGTGGTTTACAGCACTGACTCATTCACAAGCTCTAAAAAGGTAGAGGTGTTCAGGCAATCCTCTCAAAAGAAAGAAGAATAAGTCAAGTGTGAAGTGCTTATTTATAGACTTTTTATTTTTTAGCAATATAGCTTTTTATTTTAGAGAGAACTATTTTAACTTTCTATATAAAGAATTGCTTAAGAACCTGTGCTTTCAGTTCCATAGTTACACCACAGTACACAGGAGCAATGTTTTCCAAACTGGGTCCAGGTGGTGAAGGGCCAGCACTGCATCTGCAAATACGGTTGTCATACATGAAATTATATTTAACAGAAACCTGGTAGGGTCAGTAAGAGGTTTGTAAAGCGTGACTCCTCGTTCTCTAAAGGTACTTAGCAATGCTATTTACAGTTTTAGAAGGTGTAAAATTTTGGGTCATTTGTGGTTGTATTAAATGCGCCTTTTTCCAATTTTTAAGGGTATTATCCAGCGCCTCCAACAGTACCAGCTGGTGTGGCTCCCTGTGTTCCTCGCTTTGTGAGGTCCAATAACGTTCCAGAGTCCTCCCTCCCACCTGCTTCCGTGCCATATGCCGATCATTACAGCACATTTCCCCCTCGAGACCGACTGAATTCTCCTTACCAGCCTCCTCCTCCGCAGCCGTATGGACCAGTCCCTCCTGTCCCCTCTGGAATGTATGCTCCAGTTTATGACAGCAGGCGCATCTGGCGCCCACAGATGTACCCACGAGATGATATTATTAGGAGCAATTCTTTACCTCCCATGGATGTGATGCACTCATCTGTCTATCAGACATCATTACGGGAGAGGTACAACTCTCTGGATGGGTATTACTCTGTGGCTTGTCAGCCTCCAAACGAGCAGAGGACTGTGCCTTTACCAAGGGTAAGTGAGAGCCAGGAAGGGAAGGCTCTGTGCAGAGTTGGGTCTGAAGGTCATTACTGGAAAGCTGGTAAACAATTAGCATAGACCTGTTTATTACAGTGATTGAGACACGTGACTTGGACAAAGTTCTTGTTTTGTTTTTAACCTTAAAATGGGCTTGCAAAACAGACCACTCTAATCTGCATCAGGACCAGAGCCCCTCTGCCTCTTTAATGCCCATGTATGTTGCTTGAATTAATGGTATATTTAAGATTTGAGTTGCCATACATGGGCCTACTAATTCTTGTGAAATTCTTCAAGTGGTATCAGGAGGATTACAGACGCAAGGAAATTTGGGGATTCAGGTGTGTCCCATGCAAGTATTTGCCTTCTGATTAGAGTGTGATGGGATATCCAGTCCTGTATTTATTCTTTCTAGGAGCCTTGTGGTCATTTGAAGACTGGTTATGATGAGCAGCTGAGACGGAAGCCAGAGCAATGGGCACAGTACCACACCCAGAAAACTCCTCTGGTATCGTCAACCCTTCCTATGGCAACACCATCTCCAACACCACCTTCTCCTCTCTTCAGTGTAGATTTCAGCACAGAGGTGGGAAGCCAAAGAACCTCTTTATTTTCCCTTCCTGTTTCTCTAAGATGCCATTTAATATTTCTAGTAAAGATCTTCTACCTGCCATTTATTGTTCATAAAATTAAATTAATAATCTAGGAAAAGGAAAATGATATCTAATGATGCATTCAGTTTGGTATTAAGGTGATGCTAAACATGACTGCAGGAAAAAAGGTCAAGAAGTGAAGTAATTCAATTCAGCCTCACTAAATTAAATATAATTTTACTGAACTCATTTTGTGAACCTCCAGGTTTTTGTGTAGGGAACTGTGTTTTCCATTAAAAAGTACATTGCCTTTGATACTCCAAATGTCTTTGACTTGATGAGTAGCCTGAATCAAACTTCAAGTGCTCATCAAGTCCCAAAGAATGCATTCCCTTAGAAGTGGTAAAAGGCATTGGTAGGACATTGTGTACTTCTGTATAAGTCTTCTAAAGAAGAATGGGAACTCAAGAAATAGCAATAGTGTGCTTTTGAAGAAAAAAAAACCCTTAAAATATTTTATTCTATCTCTCTAAATTAGTTGCATCCAAGAAACTAGTTTGAAAACCACTGTGCCAAGCACTCTTAGCTGTGGTTTGACAGTTTTCTTGGTGATATTTGAGGTGTTAAGAATGATTATTCAGAACAGATCTTGTAGGTGTACCTGAAGTGCCTTATGCATGCATTCAAGGATGGATCAGGATTTAGTAATTTTTACCCAGGTTGGAGGGTTGTATTTCTATTTACCACTGGCTAATCCATTAAAGGAAAATGCACGGCTTCCTCTCGGTTAAGTTACTGTAGGTGTTTGCCTGAAGAAACCTGACACTAACACAGATTCCAGTCTCTCAGCTTGGCAGGCCAGGCAGTTGTTTGTATGGCAAAGTTTGCCCTCTGACAGCCGACAGGGGCACTGGTTTAAAATTTGACAAAACAGCTTATGTTGTCCCCAAGTAAAATCTTGAATATGGCTGGAACTCCTTGATTGACTTTCGAGATACATTTACTGCTATTTAATTAAACTGTCTTCTCATTTTAAAACTGAATTCCCTGTTTTTATTATTCATTGCTTATTTATTCCCTTTTCTGTAGTTCTCAGAGAGTGTCAGTGATTTGAGTGGAACTAAATTTGAGGAAGACCATCTCTCTCACTATTCACCGTGGTCTTGTGGCACAATTGGCTCTTGTATAAATGCTATCGACTCAGAGCCCAAGGATGTGATTGCCAATTCCAATGCCGTGTTAATGGTAGGGGTTTTCTGCATGTTCTCTCATTAGTGTGATGATTCTTACATGCTGAAGTGTCTTCTGTTTGGTTAAACCAGCCTTTTTTTTTAAAAAAAGGGGTGATAGCTTCCATTATTAGTATTTTAAAGTAGTTCTGCTCATTTGAAGTTGTTTGGATTATCCTTTCCCAGTTTTGTAAATAGGCAACGATAATGAGAAAGTTACTGGCCAACTGAATGTGCATAACCTAAAATGAGTCCATGTATCTCCTGTCTCCTGAATATGTAGGATTTGGACAGTGGGGATGTTAAAAGGAGAGTGCATTTGTTTGAAACGCAGAGGAGGGCAAAGGAGGAAGATCCTATAATCCCGTTCAGCGATGGACCGATCATCTCCAAGTGGGGTGCAATCTCCAGGTCATCCCGCACAGGTTACCACACAACAGATCCAATCCAGGCCACTGCTTCCCAAGGAAGTGCTACTAAGCCCATCAGTGTATCAGGTACAAGCACAGGCTTTGTGTGACAGTAATTCATCTTCCATACACACCGTGAGCATTTCATCCTCTTCGTGCTTACTATAGCTATGAAATGCAAAGAGCTAAAGAACATGTATACCCCACTGAAGAAGAGAGAAGGTAGTGAATGGTATCTTAATTCTTTTACAGATTATGTCCCTTATGTCAATGCTGTAGACTCAAGATGGAGTGCCTATGGCTCAGATTCTGCTTCCTCAGCACGTTATGCAGAACGGTATGGACTCCTTCCCGAGCTCTGTTCACAGCTTTTCCTGTGGCTTGCAGTTCTTCAAAGTCCTCCATGTGTGTGGGGGGAATCTGGAATGTCTATTAATAGACATCCTTAATTTTAAAGTAAAAGACTTTTTACCTATCCAGCATAAAGCCTTGGAAAACACTAGGTTAAAACTTGTGTAGTCTTTAATAGTTAATGCAGTTAATAGTGCACAATTAGTGGCAGTGTATTCCTTGAGAGACCTATCAAAGAACTGGAGTCAGGTACTGCCAAGTTGTCATGTCAAAATCTTGAGTAGTTTCAGGTTTTCTTGTCACATCTTACCCATATGTAAAATAAGGATGTTTGCTTCATACAATGCCTTGAAGTATTATGAGCCACAGGGAAGATGAAGAACACATTGTCTTAATCACATCTCGTTTCTATCCAAAAATCTAACATTGATAGACTAATGAAGTTATGGGATGTTTGATTTAGAGAACTTGTTTCTAATTCCTAGCTTTGCCTTCTTTGTTTTAAAGGGACAGGTTCATAGTTACAGATTTGTCTGGTCACAGAAAGCATTCCAGCACTGGAGATCTACTGAGTATTGAATTACAGCAGGTAAGACCAGTTATTATACCATGAGGTTTTTTTAATTTAAAAGAAATCATTTAGTAAAGTGGTTTTAAATACATTTTCTTAGTGTAGCCTATGGAAAATAGTACAAATGGCAAAATGATCAGTAAGGATTAAAGTAGCACTTGTTGTGCTGCAGCAGGACTGCTAACAGGAGCTGTTTCTGGCATCAGGAAGGGTGTTTTGGGGAGAAAGTGCTGTATCTGATGCATGTCAGCAAATGCAGAAAGAAATAAGCACAGTGCATTAAGAGAAAACATGGTTCTCCATCTAGCAAGGGAACTGTGCTTTTGTGAGTGGGTTATTTTGCCATCTGACCACACATGGTTTAGGTGTAGTGGTTGGTAACTGATCTATTTCTTTCCATAGGCCAAAAGCAACTCCTTACTCCTTCAGAGAGAGGCAAACGCCCTTGCCATGCAGCAGAAGTGGAATTCTCTAGATGAAGGCAGTCGTCTTACCTTAAATCTTTTAAGCAAGGAAATTGATTTGAGGAATGGTGAGGTAAAGAAAGGGATAATTGGGATGAAACAGATCTTTGAGGGTGTTTATATATATACAGAAGCGCATGAATTTTAACTAAGAGTTGAAACTTAGTTTTAATTTTAACACTCCCAAATATTTATAGCACGTTCTGTGCAAGTTAAGTCACTGTTGTTGCACTCAGTTATTTGCCTGAGATTAGGCAGGTGCACCTGCTATGCTGCTGCTCCAAACGTGCATTTACAAAGTGGGAAGAATGTGACAATCATTTACATGCAATCATTAGTTTTTGTCTATTTGTACGTGTTAGAAATCTAAACATTTTGCCAATGGACTCTATTCAGATTTCTGCTTCAGTTTTCATTTTATCTCTCTGTTACAGTACTTTGTTGTGATTAGATTTAGCCTTGTATCCTATGTTGTCTGTGGCTGAAGTTCATTTTTGTCTGACTAGCTCTCTTGTATTGTAGAAATGTTGTGTGCTAGAAATGCATCTTCTGTTTTCAT
This sequence comes from Pachycephala philippinensis, assembly GCA_013397055.1. Lineage (NCBI taxonomy): Eukaryota > Metazoa > Chordata > Aves > Passeriformes > Pachycephala > Pachycephala philippinensis. Next base: position 527,007 of record VWZT01001890.1, on the reverse strand, counting down.
TTTAATACTCCAGCGTTGTGTGAAGCAGGTGAAAAGCCAACTTAATATTTAGAGAACATATTAATTCTTTTTTAGACTGATTATCCTGAAGACTGTGCAGACACAAAGCCAGACCGAGACATTGAACTGGAGCTGTCAGCCCTCGATACAGACGAACCTGATGGGCAAGGTGAACAGATAGAAGTGAGTACAAAAATCTGTGTCTAAAGAGGTCACTGGGTCCTTTCATTAGTCTTTATAGATTAGTATGTTGAAAGTAAAGCCTTTTGGTTTTAGTCCTAGTAATGACATCCAACATCTACCTTATTTTAACACTTGGGGTGTTGTACTTCTCATTCAGATACCTGGCAGTTAATACTAGTGAAGTTAAAAACAGCTCACAGTTTATACTGCTCTTGTCATTCACAGCCATCTTTGAATAACTGGCTTTTCCTTTAGTGAAATGTGGTAGACATTCCAACAGTATGACATGAAATTAAGGAGTCTTATGATCAGACTCCCGTTTCCATTAGCTTAATGTAGTGGAACTTAACGGGAAAATGTAAAACTGTTAGGGACAGAGTTGATGGGCATTTCTTCTTTTCTCTTGTAGGAGATTCTGGACATACAGCTAGGGATCAGCTCCCAAGAGGATCAGCTGCTCAATGGAACAACCGTAGAGAATGGGCATCTGCTAAAGCAGCACCAGAAAGAATCTATGGAACAGAAGAGACAAAGTTTAGGTGAAGACCTTGTGATTCTGTGAGTGTTAGACAAAACAGCAGTGTCTGCCAATGTTAGACAAACAGCAGCATCAGAATAGTGGAAGCATGATTGTGTAAGGATGAACTACGTACCTGCTCAGACTTGGATTAGACATCTGCATTGTTTATACATGGTGGAGTGAGAAGAAGCTGTTAAGAAATAGAATTAGGCCACAAAGCTGAAAGTCCCAGGCTGGTACCATTGTTCGTATGCATCGTTGTAATCGTACACACTGAAACGTGTCACAGCTGTTCAAAATACCTTTCACAGTCAGTAAGCAAAAAATGCAGAATATTTTTATAGTTAACAGAAATTAAGAAAAACTTCAAAAGGTTAAATGGCGGACTGTTTGCACAAATCTCCGTGGAGAGGTAGATTTTGAAATACACTATTTTAGGTTTATATGTTCTGTAGTCTTTAACGAGTAAAGCAGCCTTTGAAAATGAGGCAGACTACTTTAACATCTCAAGCGTACCATTCCAGAGGAAGATGTTTAGCCTGTTGCTAAAAATGAGTTTATGTCAGTATTTATTTAATGCACACAATTCAGTTCCGGATACTTGTGCATGTCCTTGTTTAATATTTGTGTAACTTATTTTTCTCCTCAGGGAGGAGCAGAAAACAATCCTGCCCGTAACTTCTTGCTTCAGTCAGCCGATCACAACATCTGTTAGCAATGCAAGCTGCCTGCCCATCAGCACATCAGTCAGTGTTGGCAGCCTCATTTTGAAAACTGCTCACATTATGTCTGAGGATAAAAATGACTTTTTAAAGCCTGTTGCAAATGGCAGGATGGTTAACAGCTGAAAGGCATTCATCTTTCCAGCTTGTGACCACACCATGGAAGCATTTACACTAGCTTTTTATATATATAATATATATTATATAATGTATATTTTTTTTAAAAAAAATAATATTGGGGTCATGCATTTCCTGTGGACTCTTTGATACTTCAAGCCCCTCTCGCATTAGCATTCTGAAGAAAAAAAAAAACTTACTTTAGTAGGGTAAGGCGTTCACTTTCCACAAATGAATGGAATTTGGACATTGTTTTACTTAAGCTTAAAGCAGCTTTTTATGAGTTTGTAGCAATCCGGTGCGGTATCTGAGCCATTCTTGTTGAAAATGGCTTCTGTAGAAAACTAACAACTCAGTTATTTAAACTAGCAGGATCCTACGATGATACATCTAGTGAAAGGAAGACTAACTTATTTGTCTCTATTTTGTTTCACGAGAGAAGAACTTGTGTCTTGTTGCAGCTGCTTTTTCTTTAGTTGTGGAACTTTGCATGGAGTATTGTATCCTGTTGGAAGACTGAGAGGTGGAGATTTGGACTTGAGGCTTTTACAGGGTTAACACACCATTAGCTTTGCACTGCTGCGTTATTTGCAGGTCTGTGGGGCAGTGCTTTGCTGCAGCTTTTGGTTTCCCTTCCCGCCCAGTTTCTGCTTTAGTACTGTAGATACACATACACAGGCTACTTGTCCAAGTAAAGTTATCAGAAGTAAATCAAGTGCCTAAGTCCTCCAGCTAATGTACTAGGTATTGATTTCCCCAAGCTATACACGAAACAATTTTCAACGATTTTGAGAGGTTATGCACTAATGTAACAGCAATTTTGGGTTTTTTTCTTCTTCTTTTTCTTTTTTTCATTAATAGTTCTCAACTTGGAGATTATAGGATCCAGATGACTTGGCAAAAAGTATCAGGTGCTCTTGGCTTTCCTTTGAAAACCCTGTATCTAGTGTTTGCACTGACTAACAAGATGGTATTGCTGTTTTTTGTACTGTTTTGTTTTTAATTTAAACTAAATATTGGGAATTTAAGGTGGTTGTAATTACCTTTGTTAAATGTTGTTAATCATAATCTTGTATTCAGGTTTAATTTTTGTTTATTCAGTGGCAACTTATTTTCAAAGACCTTGAAAATACAATGAGATAGCATTTATCTGACCTTCAGAGTACTGAAAACTGTATGGATTTATGCCCTGTTAAGAGGTGACTGAGAATCATGTTAGACATGTCAACTGAAAATTGGTTTTCATAAACACACATGAACTAGAGCCCTGGGCATATTTTTTTGAGAAGCTTAAAAATCCACTCTTTTTTTTTTTCTTTTAAGAAAGCAGGACTCTCCCTCCTGATGATTACTGTCTTCTTGTTTGTCCTCTTACTTTTCTTTGTGACAAGTTTTACATTTTTTTATGTTTTTATTAACTTCTGTGAAGTTGTTTACTCTGAAAATTGTACTGGAATATTTTAAGCCAAGCTAATCTTTCACCAGGTGTACTGCATGTAAGGGCTTTTCCTGCTAGCAAAATGCTTAAAGAGGATCATGTTACTGGTCGTCTGAGTTGTTATTTTACAAAATCACAGCTATGTGGTCGGGTAAGATTTTGATAACTGTTTTGTGCACGCTTCTGGGGGGTGGGGGTTGGCATTTCCCTGAGGGTTACTGATTAGACTAAGTAAATATTGGTGTTTGATATCTCTCCTAATGAACCTGTCCATGAAACAATTATGTTGTATATATACCTGCAAATCCAAGGGTTAGTTTTGATATTCTGGTGTCAGTATGGAAGATCTTACACATCTATTTAATACTCCAATGTCAAGGAATGTATGTAGAAAAACAGTCAAGTAGTTTTTTCTTAGTTTCCTTTGGCTGTTGCTGTACCTTCTCCAGCCAGTGCCACCTCACTCTAGGGTTAGACTGACGCTTCGTTTCACTCGCTACGTGAAGTGAATGGATACAAGAACCAGACCACCTTTGTCACCTTAACTTATTTCCTATTGATGTTAACTTTAACTTAGAATGTTAGACATAAATATGATTGTTGTATATTTTATACCAAGACCATTCTGTAAATATGAATTTATATTACTTTTGAAATGCTTCTGAGATACTATTATTTGCTGTACAATGTAATTCCAAAACAGATATGCAAACAAGTATGTCTCTTTCATGGATATTTAAACAGTGAGATCTTCCATGTTGAAGGTGATGTAATTTTTTTAAAAGATTTTTAAATTTTAAATTGCTATTTTGTTACAAAAATAGAGAAAATATAAAGGTTTGAGAAGTCCTTATTTGCCCTCAGGGAAAGAGCCCTCTGTGCACCAGAACTCCACAGAACATCTTCAGCATGATCTGAGGGTGAATATATACTACATAAATTGATTGTGTATTTACCTTAACTTTTTAATTTTAAAATGGCAATTTTAAAAACTTGGTTGTGCTCTGCTGGAGGGGGTTGGGATAAGCTGCTTACACACATTTGCCTGTTTGTCCAGTGAAATGACATAAGCCTGACATATTCCTGCCAAGGTCTTGGCATATTTAAGAACAAATGTATCTCTAGACTCTTGTCTGCAGCAGGAGGTCCCGTGATGGAGCAGTTCTCTAGGATGACCATAAACTTCATATGGAAAGTTGGTTCTCAACTGAGGCTAGAGTTTTCTAGTTGAATTTTTAACCTATAATGACAGGCAAAAGAATTATTTGGGGGTTTAACAGCATGCCAGCTTTGTCTTACGGTTTTAACACTGACTGTGTGGTTTTTGCCATGAAACTAATGCCCTCCAGTGCCCTGACAGGGAGAAGAAGCTGCAGGTGGGAACACCTGGCTCTGGCTTCCTTCTTTGTTGAAGTTTCAGCCCTTGACCCTTTACAAACAAGTATGTATTCATTTGTTAGTTGTAAATCAGGTGCCTTTGGGCTATGGAAGGGCTTATTTTCTGACACTGAGAGAGAGTGACTTACCTTTGTGTGTCAATAGCAGTGATGCCCATTTAGGTTTTGGCCTAACTTACTGTGCTGTCAGAAAAGAAGGCCCGTAGCAGATCGGGGAAAGAGATTGGCTCTTTTGCTTTGCTTGGACAAGCATTTTGGGTTGGTTTGGTTTGGTTAATTTTTTTTTTTTCCCCCATTAGGGGTACAGCAGGGATTTCACATGCAAGAGAGACAGGAATTATTAGTATCTAAGTTAATTGTGTTGCCTCACTACCTGGATTCATTCCTTGGTTTGCCTCATTTCCCACATAGGTCTTAATAGAGACTAATGCTTGTGCTGGGAGAATGCTTGTGTGAGAAAGTAACTATCTGTACATTCTTAACATATACTTAGAGCAGAGTGATTGCCCTGCTACTGATATTTTGTTCCTGTAAACAGGTGACAAGAAATGAATCTTAGTGTTTATGCAGATTTTGCATTGTAGAATGTATACTAGACCCTTCAAAGGCAAGGTTAGACTCTTTGCAAAGCAAACTGGCGTTGGTTCTTGGTAGTCTAGTACAGGGACACTAAAGTTTGGCATTTGATTTAGGAAAAAGAAAACAGTTGTACACAGCTGATTATGTTAAATAAGCTCTTAATTAAGCTCTTTGTAGAAGTCTTAATTTGGAAGGTTTTAGTGCTTTGATAACTCAATTGAAATTTTAATTTCTCCTGTACTCAAGAGCTGAATGCTGTTCTTGTATAATAGTGTACTAGGCTGGATGAGGTACAAAATAATGCACAGTGGTCAGAAACAGCTGAGGAAAGAACGCTTAAAATAACTCAATCTAAACTCAGAATAGTTCCAAACATTGGTTTTGTTTGCTTTTTTAAAGCACAAGTTGTCAAGTTGTACCTGTTGCTGTACATAAACACTGTATGCCAGCAGCTCCTCGATCATATTTGTGAACAGACTTTTCATTAATTATTAGACTGGTATTAAAGGAAGGTGTTGAATTTGAGCGTGTAACAAAATGAGAAATGATCAGATGATCTATAGGATGTAAAAGTCCATTTTTATGTTGTAGTTTAATCCCTTTGTTAGGAAGTTCCCTCTCATTGAGGGACCTCTTCTGCAAGCAGAACACAATAAATGTGCTTTTTTAAATGACCCAATTTCCCAGTATAAATGAACAACTGACTTTGGCAGTAGTCATCCCCCTGCATCTCTTTGCTGGCAAGGGAGCAGGACAAGGGGGCAAAAACCCCAAAACTGTCACTGATGAGATGAAACAAATCTGAATAATCAAAGTGCCCGATGCCCAAACATAATTCTACACCCCATTATTTAAGGATGCTTGTGGAAGCTTTTAATCACTCAAGATTTTGCTGTAAAAGCTGAAATAAAGCAGAGCCTGGCTGCGTTTCTTACTGCCAAAAGCCAAGGTCATTTGCACATAGCCCATGGATTTCTCCAGAGTAGATCTCCGTTACCCAAGGCATGGGAATGCATGCGTTTTCTTAGCTGGGCAAACAAGTACATTATACAGTAGTTGTGATACAACACACGTGGCTTTGATTTGTACTGCACATACCCACTGTACAGCCACTCCGAAGTATTGTGGTTAGCTTGCAGCATCTGCTGTCGCATTGATACTGTTTACTGCGTATTCTTTTCCCTGGAAGTTTTAAAGAAAATTTTTTTTTCTTGTTGCATTGATTACATTTTATAAATTTGCTTAGCTGGAAAGTTTGGGAAAAGAGGCCTGTTTGTCAATTGTACAACCGATTGTGAAGCTCTAGTGTGAATATTTTTACGTCTGTATTAGACATTTTCTTTGCAAATCTATTGTTCGATTGAAATGTAAATGAAATAAAAGATGGTGTACACCCATCATGTATAAAGCAGGCACCATCGCTACGATGGATTTAATGCTCATTTTTATGGCGCATTCTCAGCTTCTATTTAAAACTATAATTTAAAGAAAAAAAAAATCTGTAAAATGAAATGGGGATATATGGGGGAGTAAATTCTATTCCGTTTATTTCGGTTTTGATTCCCAATGGTAATGTTTCCCTTCGTGTTAGAGTAGGGGGGCCCCGGCGGGGCCCGTGTGTCGCTGTAGCACTGACGTGCAGAGGTTGTAGCTTTGGCTGGGCACGGATAGAGCATCCCGGTTCGGTGTTTGAGAGACTCGATGGAAGAAGTTTGCAGTATTGACATGTATTTGCATGCACGAATAAAAATTATTTGTCCACCTTAAACGGGCTGTTTGTCGTCAGTGCGGGCTGGGGGCAGCGGAGGGAGCGGGGCCAGTCCGCGGTGGGG
>VWZT01001890.1:501707-519858 GCA_013397055.1 Pachycephala philippinensis | reverse complement strand
TCGGCCGGGCCGGGCGCTGAGGGCTGAGCCGGTTCCCTCGGGGCCCGCGGGTCTCACCGGCCCCGGCCGCGGCCCAGCGTGTCCCGCGCCGGGCCCGGCCCCTCTGCGGGGCGATCCTGCTAATCCCGGGCCATCTGGCGCTGTAAGCGGCTGAGTGCGGGGTTAGCTCCCGCGGAACCTGAGCGTGCGGCAGGAAAAGCGGGAGCCGGGCTGTGTCCGTGGGCTGATGGCAGGGTCTGTGTCACACACACGGCCTGGGCTGGCTGGGAGACCCCTGCACAGACAAGCGTGAGCGCAGACGAACTGATTTCATCAAAATTTCTTCTTCCAGGTCTTGCTAGAAGCTTGTCTCTGAAAGACTGGAAAGGAATACAGGTCAGAACATTTTAATGTGCTTAATTACATTGATAGTTTTTCAGCTCAAATAAATTGTTGTTAAATAACGCAAATAATACTCAGTAGCTGGGAATCGGCCTGATGGAGCTGTCCAATGAGGCTCTAAGGTTTTAAATTGAGTTTGAAATTGTGGCTTAAGAATTAACCCAGGTGACTGACTGCACCGAGGGCTGTTTGAGAGTGGGCTGTATTCTCCTAGGGTTAAAAACTGCCCTGAGGAAGTAAAGGACCACTGTGATGCATGTTTGATCAGAGAGCATCCTCTGTTTTGTTAATTTATTTTTAGAGCATAATGACTACTACGGATGATAAACTGCTTGGTGAGAAGCTGCAGTATTATTACAGCAGCAGTGAGGGTGAGGATGAAGACAGTGAGAAGGAGGATAAAGAAGGAGAGAGCAGCATTCCTGAAAGTGTGGGTGAGGTGGAGCTCAGCAGCGATGGCAGCGCTGTCAACACAGGTATCTTCATATCAGTGTACTTCTTTTGTAAATCCTTTGTTTATTGGGAATTTTGTATGTTCTTCTAAAATCCGCTTTTTGAAAGGAAACTCCTGGGTGTATGCATATTTGAGTCAGAGTGATCATTCCTGGCTGTTGTCTTATCTTACTTTTAATAGCTGTTCTTTTTTTAATGTTTGACTTATTCTCTGAGAGAATTCAGCATTATATCTGAAGCAGTCAGGCTTTGGATAGAAAGCTGAGACAAGGCTGATTTGTACAATTTGGTTGATAATATATCATTACTTTTGTTCTGATTAAAGCCGTGCTAACAATAGGGGAACTCTTGTGGGCTGGGTTCTATTTCAAGAACACAGATATTAATCTTTGGGACAATTATAAGAGTAGCCTAGTTTAATAAACTGTAGTCTTCTTATTAAAAAAGAAATAGATACACGCTCAAGGACATGCAAATGGCAGGTGACTTCTCTCATTTCATTTCAGTGTTTTGCATCGTTACAAGAACGTTTATGACGAGGTCACTGTTTTACTGATTTATAAATTATTCCTAAATGATAGGTAAAATTGCATTGTCTTTTTTGTACGAAATGCCTACACCCTTAATTCCAGGTCCCAAGGGAGTCATTAACGACTGGCGGAGATTCAAGCAGCTGGAGACGGAGCAGAGGCAGGAGCAGCGCAGGGAGATGGAGAGGCTCATTAAAAAGCTGTCCATGACGTGCAGGTCTCACTTGGATGACGAGGCCGATAAGCAGAAGCAGAAAGAGCTTCAGGAAAAAATCAATGGAAAGGTAGGATGGCACAAAGGAATTAAAATGCCACTGAAGTATTTAACAGTTTTGGTTGCCTATGATAACAAATAAGTGACTTAGCTGCAACACCAAAGAAGTCCAAAATCTTTTTCCAGATTTCTCATCTGATGATCAAACAAGTCAGCTTCAGGGGATTAATATGAAGGGTTGTACAGCAAACCTATGAATGCTGCCTTCCCTGCCTGAAACAAGCTTAGGAGCCCTTATTGATTTAGTATTTAGTAAGTGGGTGTTGAGAATTCAACTCCGAGCTCCAGAAATTGAAGATATTGGAGGTAGTGAATGGTTTTAATCAGCTGGGCTGTAAACTAGCTCTGAATAGTAGTCAGAGAAGTTGCAATTTGCAGACGTGTTTGTGCCTTCAGTTGATGAAAGTTGGCTGTGCTCTCCTGTATCTTGAGCGATGCAGGTAAGTTTAATGAAGCAAGTGAACGGATATAAAATATGTGAAATCCTGTTAATTTCAGTTCTACAGGCACAATGGTGCCATGAAATGTTAACTGAAAAGCTAAATGAAAATCTGATGAGAAAGAAGCTCACCTTAGGTCAGGCACAGTTTCCAGATCAGCACTCCCAGCTCGGTGAAAGCACATGTCCACCATTAACCTGGATTAAAGTGGGAGCACGGAGCAGCCACTTGTGTTATTAGTGCAGCTTGTGGAAACTGGAATACCCCGGGCTGAAATCACTGTTCCCACTGGACATGGATTTTAATTAGATCAGAATGGAGTGTAATACACAGGGTGCTTGAGCCTTCACGGGTTCCACTTTGCTGTTATTAAAGATGAGTGACCCACATTAATCCTCTTGATTTACATTCTCATTATGTAAGCGACCCATATAGTGGTGCAGATGTTTTTCAGGAATCTCTGTGTGTGTTTTTCAGATGACTTTACAAGAATACAACATGATCCACAACGACGAGGACGATGAGGAGTTCTTGCAGCGCTACAGGAAGCAGCGGATGGAGGAGATGAGGCAGCAGTTGTATAGTGGGCAGCAATTCAAGCAGGTGTTTGAGATCACCAGTGGAGAAGCATTTCTGGACACCGTGGACAAAGAGCATAAGAGCACTCTGATCATGATCCATATTTATGAAGATGATATCCCTGGCACCGAATCCCTGAACGGCTGCATGATCTGCCTGGCTGCTGAGTACCCAACAGTGAAGTTCTGCAAAGTGAAGAGTTCGCTCATTGGTGCCAGCACTCGCTTCACTAACAATGCCCTGCCAGCCCTGCTGGTCTACAAGGCAGGGGAGCTCATTGGCAACTTCGTGCGCATCACTGACCAGCTCGGAGAAGATTTTTTTGCTGTAGACCTGGAGGCCTTTCTGCAGGAATGTGGTTTGCTGCCAGAAAAAGACCTACTGCTCCTGACTTCTATACATAACCCATCTGCATGTTACAGTGAAGACAGTGATCTGGAAATAGACTGAACCATTTATGCCAAGGGCCCGTAGGTGTAGTTGTGCTGTGGGATGTTCTTGTGCTAGGGATTGTTCTCTCTCCTCCATCGTGTGGGTATGTATTCCTCCCCTTCATGCACTTTGACTTTTGCTCATTAAAAATAATGAGGAATTCCTAACATGTCCTTAAATTAATTGCATATGTACAACTAAAACAGTCTCATTTCTATGCAATTCAAATGTATTTTACTTACCACGAAGTTCTAACACAATTCAGTCAGCTTAGGAAATCGTCTGCTGTCGTGTCTCAGTGTCCTTACACGTTTCAATTGAGATGTGGCCACCAACTCCCTAAGACAAGAACTGAGACTGCAGATAAAAGACTTTTTAAAATTCAAGACTTACTAACCTGGTGCTGAACTGCTCCAGTAAAAAGTGTGAGGTCCCATGTTCCATTCCACAATTTGCAGCCTCCTTCCTGGGAGTATCTTGCTCCAACACTTGGCCTTAAATTTTTGTTCCTCACTTAAAAATAACAACAATCCCTGGCTTCATCCTGAAAATTGCTTTTCAGCTGGAGAGAGTTCTTCTTCCCTTAACCTTCCCTGAGACATAAATGCAATTACAGCTCTTAATACATTCTTGGGTTTTGAAATACCCATCCTTGGAGTTCATAGGAGTCACTTGATCAGAAAATGAGCTCTGCCTCTTCAGAGAGACTGTGCTACAAAGAGCTCCAACGTGTGTGCTGAACAGCAGCAAGGAGAATTTTGTTGGCAAAATGCAGAATTAGGACTTGAATATACTTAGAATTTCATCTTATGCTAAAATTACTGAATCACTGCTAAAGTTCTTTTCTGTCTGCCTTCAGTGGTAGTAAGTAGACTATCATTACCTAAATACATGACCCAATGTAATACCATGTTTAATGATTAAATTTAATTGCAATTTTTATGTAAGCACTTTGGAAGACCAGGAAGAAATGCAAATGTGTCTATGGGTCTTAATAGGATCTTACTAAGAATGGATCTTGGGCTAGAAAAAGGAGAACTTCTAACTGTATCTATTTGAACTGTGTTTTAAAAAGTAGTATGAGCAGAAAAATAAACAATCTGTAATTTAAAATGACTGAGTTGGCACAGATTGTAGCTGTTTTAAGGAAACTGGCAGAAATCCAGGTTTTCAAATGTGGTGAGAGATTATTGCTTTTCATCTGAGAACTGCAGAAAAAAAACCCCATGTATGTTATATGAAATTAAATCTTTGAGTGTGGGTATCAGCAGATTTAAGGAAAATATCAAAATAACTGTAACTCATATCCAGGATGACATTCAGTGAAGTCTGTTGTGCATTTTAGCATCATCATAAAACCTGTCTTGGAGAGGGGATCAAGGGAGAGCTGTCTGCTTGAGTTGCTTTGAAGTTTTATTTTTATAAAGTGCTTTTTTTTTTTTGCCCCCTATGGCAGCAAAATTGTAACAGGATCAAACCCTCTCCTGCTGCTCTGTGTCCAATGGCCTGGAGCAAGGTGACTCCTGGTGAGGAACCTCCTGTGCTCAGGTATGGGAGAGGTGGTTTGCAGTGCCAGTAGCAAAAAGGAGAAGAAAAAAAGGTCTGAATCCAATTAATCATTGATCTGGAAGAATATAACAAGCACAAGGGAGCGAGGGGAGAGAAGCTGTGCCCTAACCCTGCTGCTCATTCGTGCACAGGCCTCATGGCTGGGAGTGGGGAGAGGAGGCTGAGCTGGGAAAAAGCTGCTGCTGCTTTTGCCCTTTCTTGAAGCTGAATCTTCAAGGAGTTCTATAAATAGGAGTTGAAAAAGCACTTGTCAGGGAGGTGTGTTGCCTCTGGGAAATGTTTAGCTTTGGAAGGAGCAGCTGAGTGCAGGGAGGCAGCTGGGAATGACGGGTGTTACAGGCTAGTTGTAACTAGGATCACCTGGGTCTGCTCACAGTTAATGATGTTCCAATACAAACAGCAGAGTTTGGGCACGCAATGTGAGTGCACAAGGAAGCACAGATGGCTGCTTGGCGAGGGCAGGAATGAAATCCTGGGATGAGCTCAAACATGGACATTTAATCATGGTGCCAGCATGGGTGCCAGGCGGTGCAGGACAAGATTTAGCAAAGAAAAGATTATACTGAGTTTTTCTGGCCTCCCATCTGCCTCTTCTTTATAAAATGTTCAACATATGCCTTTGCTGAAAATGCAAACAAGGTTTCCTGTGCAGTCACTGGCCTGACTCCCACGGTAGAGGGGCCTGCTGGGGCGGGCTGGGAGTCTGGAGACTCCCTCCAAGGGGGGATTGCTTTTCCATCCAGGGCCCTTCACCTCCTGCTCAGTGAATCATCTCCTCCGAGGCCACACAACCCCAGATGGATGTTTTCATTGTTGCTGCACAAACCCATCCTCCCCTCAGCCCCATCCTCCTGTCCCTGTCCATCCCCACGTGAGCAAGCCGCAGCTGGGCTCCTCGGAGGCCTGTTTAAAAATGCAGAGGATGTCCTAGGAGCTGTGTTTACCAAGAGCTCAAACAGAGGGTACTTCTGGCAGCACTTGCCTCTGCACCGGCCCCAGAGCACAGCAGGGAGCCCTTGCCATGGTTGGGTGATGCTGGTGGTCTCACCAAACAACTCCATGTGAGGATGCAAACTCTGCCTTGGATGTGGCTGCACCTTGTGCTGGACAAACTGCTGAGGGTGGGAGTGATTTCTGCAAACTGCCATGGCTGGAACACCAGCACAGAAACAGAGGAGCTCAGCAGTGCTGGGCTGGGGGAAGCTCTGTGTGCAGGGCTGTGGGTGCCTGGGCTCCCGGGGGAGATTTCAGTCGTGTGTTGGATGCTGTGCCTGGGGTTGGTCTGTGTTGGTCCTTCAAAGAAACGATTTCAAAGCTTCTCCTGCTAGCAGGAGGGAGATGCTTTGCCATCCTGGGCTGGTTGGAAGCGGTGCCAGGCTTGCCAGTGCTGGCTCAGCCGAGCTAGTTCCCAGTGGAACATTCCCCCGTGGTGGCAGGGAGCCCCCAGGCTGCTCTGGCGTGCCCAGGGGGCTCTCGTGCAGTTATCGGTCGGTCCCAAGGCAGCGCTGGCAGCCAGAGATAGCCACGAGCAAACGCAGGATGTTTGTGGTTTAACTGAAACGAGCCGAGCTTGTGCCTCTCTCCAGATGGATGGGAAGGATGCTGGGGCTGGAGCAGCTCCTCGCCGGGAAGGGCGGTCACACGCACAGCTGGAAGCGTGCTGGGCTGGCTGGAGGCACGTGTGGGTGGGGAAGGACCGTGTCTCCTCTTGGACTGCTGCTCAGCACTTCTGCACGACGTGGTGGGACTGGGAGCACTGGGGTGTCCGTGTGCCAGGACTGGTCAGCGCCAGCCCCGGGGAGCACAGAGCAGCTGAACCTGCCCATGGTGCCTTCAGGGGTTGTGTCGGCCTCTCTGCCTCCCCACATCCTGTAGGAAACTGAAATCGAGATGATGTCCTGGTAATGTCATCTCACTTCAGAAGGGTTGAAGAGAGCCAGTGAGAAGGCTCGTGCCTTGGGAGTCCCTGCTTGCAGATGTTCCCTTGCTATGACGTTCTCCTAACACATCCCTGCCAAGGCAGCAGCCCTTTAAACCTCCCTGGTTTAAAATTCCTGTAACACTTCCCTGGGAGTCCTGCTGGGATGGAGCAGAGGCTCAGGAGTGGTTCCCCTCCTCCAGGACAGCACAGGAGGGAGCTGCAGCTGCGTGCTCTTTTGCAGACTGTGGCTATTTCATGTCTACAAAACATCCAGGCAGCCGGATTTATGTGTGGATAGACTTTATGTGATAGAAATACACAATGTTGGTCTAAGTGCTGTGTCACCATGGAATTACAGAATATCCTGAATTGGAAGGGGCCCACAAACAACATCACAGTCCAACTCCTGGCCCTGCACAGGACAACCCCAGCAATCCCACCAAATGCCTGAGAGCATTGTCCAGACACTCTGAACTGTGGCAGTTTGGAGCAGCACAGGGCTGGGGGGTGGCTGGAGGGGAGTGAAGCTCAAACCCCCTCAGGACACTCAGAGACCCTCATGGAAGCATCTAAGGGAGGGTGGTTCCTCCATTTATTGCTTCAGGAACAGTCAGCAGTGGCCCAGCACAGCACTGGTGAGCACAGCCAGAAACGAGAGGAGTTTTTAAAATCATTTATTGTTTTAAATGTCCTTTTCCCTGGAGCTTAACCAGGATCTGATGGGGATTGGGGCCAGTGACAGTGGCTGCCAGCTCCCACGTGGCTGGGCTGGGCGAGGGCTGAGGTCTGCGTGCGTTTCAGGAGGAGGGCAGAAGCAGGCTCTGTGTGCTGTGAGGGCGTGTTTGCTGAGCTGTTAGTGCAGAGAAAGGTGATGGTGGGACGGAAGAGACTCCATCCCTTTGTGTGCACAGAGGTAGCATCTCACTCTGAGCAGCCCCGGGTTGGCAGCCAGTGGCACGTGCCAGGGTCCAAGCCGGCAGGACACAGGAGGTCTGAAGATCAGACCTTGTGCTTCTCCCTGGTCTCCTCTAGGAGAGACACTTCTTTGGTTCCTTCTCCCAGCTATGCACGTGTGCTGGGCAGGCTGCTGCAGGAGAATTGGATCAGAACAGGCTCCTCCTGCAAGCTCAGCCACTGCTGAGGCAGCATAACACCTACACTGTGTCCTTCCCGTCCCTCTACATGGGGCTGCCTCCTCCTCTGCATCCATCGTGCAGCTCATCGCTTCACCAGGTGCAGCAGGGGAGGAGGGAGTGCTCCCTGGGCTCCGGGCTCCTCTGTTCTGAGCAGGAAAGAGTGTCTATGTACTGGAGATAGACATTGTGTGAAGAAAAACTGGACTCCTGGTGAGTAAGAATTAAGTCAGTGCTAGCCAGTTAACTAAAATGAATTTTTTCCAGTCTTCTACTTGTCACTAATTCTGAAAATGGTTTTCAGGCATAACCTGGATATGACCCCTCTGGAAGAGGGGCTGCTGGTGGCCTGGTGCTGGAAGGCAGCGGGGATGGAAGGTAACAAAGCACTGGGGAGTCCAGAGTGTCCACAGGGGAGCCCCAAAGCTGCTTTGTGCAAGGTATTCACTAGCAAGAGAACTGAGTCTGCTGAGGACAGCGGTGGCAGCCACACTCCCGAGGCACTCGAGCTTTTCAGAGAGCAGGGAGCAGCCTCTCCTCGAGGGCTGGCATGGAGGACACCCAGCACAGGACCACCTCCTGTCCTGTTTCTGTTGGGCACAGGGGTGGCAGGTCCCTGTGTCCCCGCCGTTCCCTGCAGGAAGGAACAGGAGGATCCTCAGCACCAGGCTGGGAGCTCAGCTCAGCCTGCAGCAGGGCAAGCACAGTCCCTACCTGGACAGGTCACCCCGGTGCTAGAGCTCTGTAGATGATGCACCAGCCCGAGGGTGGCTGTGTTCCGCAGTGTCTGGCACATGGAATGCCACGTACGGGCACTTCTTCACGTTGAGGCACACGAGCTTCTCGAGGGATGCCGTCTTAACGATCTCAAAGCCGGTTGCTCCGCCAAATGTACTGGGTTTCCAGTACTCTGGAGAGCAGATGGGATTTCCAAAAAGCCCCTTCAGGGAAAAGGGAGCTCCGATCTCCACAATGCTTTCCCCAAAAATGCCGTTGGGTTGTGGTTTCTCGAGCAGCAAGCCTGGGTAAAACTCCAGAGCATCAATGTCTCCGTACAGCTCTTCCAGCTCTGCCGCCTTCTCTTCCTCTCCTGCACCAAGTGAACATCAGAGTGCTTTAGCAAGGGAACCACACCTGGCAAGGACTGGCCTTGCAGTGGGCAAAGGGAGGGTGGCTCCCTCGCAGGCAGTGGAGATCCTGACTTCCAGGCCAGGAACTATCCTCTGGACCAGTCCTCCAGCCCACAGGAGGAAGGACCCCTGCATCCCCTGCATCAGCCCAGTCTGCCCCACTGTGGGGCCGTGAGCAGGCAGGGCAGGGATGGGCAGGAGTGGCTGCTCTGCTGGGCAAGCCCAGTGGCAGAGGGGCAGCTCATGGCCTCGTACCCACCCACGGGCACAGAGCGTCTGCCCTGCCCCAGCAAAGCCCCGGGAGCAGCACAGCAGCACAGCAGCCCTACCTGTCAGCTCCTGGAAGGACTTGTAGGGCTTCATGCCAAACCTTTTCCGGTACTCATTGAAGGGCTGTAGCCTCAGCTGCCGGGATTCCTTGATGACCCCAACGGCCACATGCAAGACATTGGCATTGATGGTCTGTCCCCCACCGATCTGGAGGGGAGAGCACAAGGAGGAGCACACATCAGGCACAAGGCAGCACCAGCATCGGCTCCAGGGGCCACCACACCAAAGCATCCATGTCCTGGGCTCTGTTGTGCACATCATTGCAGCAGCAAGAGGAGGGGGAACCAGTGCAGAGTGCAA
The DNA here is from genome assembly GCA_013397055.1 of Pachycephala philippinensis. NCBI lineage: Eukaryota > Metazoa > Chordata > Aves > Passeriformes > Pachycephala > Pachycephala philippinensis. The sequence goes on along the minus strand of VWZT01001890.1, from coordinate 510,386 downwards.
AAACCAGCTGTGGAACAGCTTGGTCGTGTTGGTCCTGTTCCCAGGGCACAGCACAGTGCAGGAGAAGTCCTGGATGGACAGCGACCCAGTGATGTGGGAGGAGGAGAGAGATTTCAGGCTCACAGAACCCAAATGCCCAAAGGGCCTCAGGCTCAGCCTCAGCTGGGCTGCTTCACACAAGCAAAGAGGGTCAGGAATGGAGCTGCAGTCGCTTGGAAGAAAACATCCATGGGATGGCAGCAAAGAACAGTGCCAGGCACTGCTCCACAGCCAGGGAGATCCCGGCTTCCACAGGCTCCTGGCATCACGGGATGTTTACTACAGAGCACCCAGGGCAAGCAGCTGGGGCTGCCAGGGCCAGCCTTGCCACGGCGCTTGCGGGGAGGACTCCTGATGTGCCCATGAGGTGCTGCCCTGGGCAGACGCGGTGTGACATGTGCCCCACTGCACGAGTGTCCCCCTGGGGAGGGCAGAGCAGGACCTTACCCTTCCTGCTACCTGCTTGGAAAAGGACTCCACCAGCGCCTCCACGCCGTAGTCCATGAGCATGGAGGTGTTGTAGAGGAACTGCTTGTAGCTGTACTCTTGCCCCTGGATGATGAAGGAGTCGGGCATCAGCCCGTGCCAGTGATAGAGCTGGTTGAACTCCACCGCGATGCGATTCCGGTACTGGAACTGTGACCCAAACAACAGCTCGGGGTCGAACTTGAGGCTCAGGTAGTACCCACTGAGGTGCTGGACGTAGTCTTCAACAACGATCTTTATGGTCTCCCCTGGGCAGGAGAAAAGAAGCAGCTGGCAGCAGCAGGAGGCATCAGCTCTGTACCTGAGATGCTACCCACATCTACCACAGCAGCATATCCCAGCACCCATCCACCTCCTCCTGCCTATGGGCTTGTGGAGTTGGTTGGGAATTCTTCAGTGAATTCATTTTTTAACAACAAAAGTCAGTTTGCCAAAACCAAAGGGTTCCTGAGGGAGCCGACCTGGATATATTTCTTAGAGATACTGTGGTGACACGGCTTTTTTCTGCATTTTGATCAGAAATTACTTTTCCTGAGATGACAGCAAATCCATATGAACATTAATAAGAAATCAAATTACAACAACATCTTTCAAAATTAGTATTTTTGATGGACCAAAGCCAGTTTTTTGCTATATGGACCAAAACCAATGACCCCAGAAGGCTGCCAGGCTACCCCCAAACAGAGGCTGGCCAGCGTGTGAGCCCTCGGGGGCGGCCCAGGGGGGTGGGACGCGGTGCCGGTTCCTCACCGATGAGGATGAGCCGTGCCGTCTGGAAGAGCTGCTCGTCGCTCCAGGTGGGATGGTCCCGCTTGAGCAGGTCGCAGACGCGGTTGTGCTCGCGCAGCCAGAGCGTGGCGTAGACGCAGAGCCCCGGCAGCAGCCCGAACACCTCCTGCCCCACCGCCAGCTGCTGCTCCCGGGGCACGCCCGACGGGTACACCATGTGCACGGGAGCATCGGTCACCGTGGGCGGGTACACCTCTCCATCCACCACCTGGGGACACGAGAACGGCGTGGCAGAAAGGGCAGAGGGGACGCAAACCTCCCGGTAAAAGCCTGCCCAGCCAGGAGCTGCCTCCTTAAGGGCACCACATCTGCTCTCCTGCAAGAGGTGAGTGGAATGGAAACACCTCCCTCATACAGCCCCGAATGCCTGCTGCTGTCAGAGCAGCTGCATCCCAAAGCTCATCCCCTGGCCAGCAGCCACACAGGGCGTCAGGCCTGGGGTCTCCCAAGAGCTGCCAGAGGAACATGGGCTTCAAACAACCACGGCTCACAGGGCTGGGACGTGTTCCAGTTGTGCTGGGTGGTACCTGGAATTTCAGCTTCCCGTCTCGGAAGAGGCGCAGCTGGTGCTGCCGCTGCAGGTTGTCCCCGTACAAGTGTCCCAGGTCCACCTGAGGAGAGGACAGGGTGTCAAGGCTGCTCCGAGAGGCACACGGGCCCTGGTCACCCCCTCGCTCCTGCTGCCCCCACGTCCTCACCCCATGTCCCAGCGCCTTGGTGAAGCCGCGCCCCATCTTCCCCGATGTCTTGAAGAACTGGTGGGTGAAATGCTGGGCGAAGAAGGCAAACATCATGTTGGTGCCTCGAGGATCAGCTTCAAACTTCTGCCGCAGCAGGAACCTCTCCACCAGGAGCTGGGGGTCTGGGAGCTGCAGCTTCCCTGTGAAGGATGGAGGTTGAGGGCAGATGCCCAGTGCCAACCCAGGTGGGTACTGGTGCTATCTGCTGCAGCATCAGGCACAGACTCATCTGCACAAACACCTCACAGCCCTCTCACACAGGCCATGACATGCCCCAGCAGCTCAGCCTGAGCTGTCCCAGCAGCAATTCAGATGCCATCAAGCTCCTCCTGCTGTGGAGCCAGCCTGGGCAGGACAGTGGCAGCACGTGGCACTGCCAGTGGTGCCTTGCAGATGTGTCCATGGCAATGAAAGCTTGGCCATGGCTGGGTGGGAAACGCTCAGGGTGCAGGTCCCCGGGGCCAGTCACATACCTTTGGTCCCCATGGGCGTGGGGCAGTCGTCCGGCACGGGCGGGAGGACGCGGGTGTAATAGCTGACGTTGGCATAGGCCTCCCAGCTGATGTAGCCATAGTCAGAGTTGAAAGTGGGGGGGCTGGGGATGAGATTGGCACGAACTGAAAGGAGAGAGGGGGATCACCACTGTGGGGCTTGAGGCAGCATCCCACAGGCTCTGCCCCGGTCCCTGCCCGCCTGCTCTGTGCTGCCAGACACCCTCCCCTGGCACCCCAAAAACCAGAAAGGTACCAGCAGTGGAGGCATGTGGGCGTCCTGGGCTTTGCTCCGAGCCTTTTAAAGGCTGCAATTCCCGGCAGAAAAGGAGGGCTCGTGCTAATATGCAAAGAGGATTCTTGGATGATGAATGAGATGACAAACCCATAGAAAGGGTGAAGCCAACAGCCGGAGCTGTGTGAGCGTGTCGCTACGGCTCCAAGAGCTGGAACCTAAATATTTATGCAAAGTGATGAATATGGGGACATGAGTAACAAGGGCCATATTTCCAGACTTTCTGTGCAGCTGTGAAAGAGCCCCTCGGCCCGGGGAGCGCAGCATGCCAAGAGCTGCTCGTGTTTTCCAGCCAGCTGGCATCCGGGCACAATGCTGGGGACCCCCTGCACCCCACTGCAACCCGGCTGGGCAGCCCCCCCGGGCACAGTGACAGCGTGACAGGGTGATGGAAGGATAGGGTGGCAACCTTCTGGGTCTCCTGGTGACGTGACTCAAGCCCAATGCCCACCTTGCCCACAGGAGCTGCTCAGCATTGCTGCAGCCCTGCTATCCCCACCCCCATTTCTGCTCATGCCAGGGGGTCCTCGAGTCCTGCTGAGCCCCAAGACCCTCTCCAACCCCTCACCTGTCAGCACGAGCCTCATGAGCGTGTCCCTGATGAAGGTGCTGTTGATAATGTCCCAAAACCACTTGAAGTGAGTCAGGATGAAGTGGTAGAAGGAAGGACTGGGCTTCAGCAGGTTGTGGAGACGTGTCCAGAACTCAGCTGGGGGAAACAGACCGAGTAAATCACTCTCCCCGTGAGGAGGCAGCCCACCCACAGCTGCTGTCAGTGAGTGCTGCGGGCACAGTGCTGCCCACGGGTGCCAGATCCTGGGGAGAGGCACTTACGGGAGGTGCAGTTGACCCCGTAGTATCCTGTCCTCGTGCAGTCACACTCGTATCCTCTCAGGCCGACCCTCACACACACCCCTTGGTTCTGGCAGGGGAAATAGCAACAGGGATTCACTGCAGGGAGGGAGAGAGAGAGAGAGATCACTACCCAGCCACCACATCACTGCATCTGGTGTCTCCCTGTCCCTCAAGGGGGGACACTGCCCCGGACACAGCCCAGCTCAGGAGAGGAGATGCTTTGATGCAGCCACTTCCATGAGCCCAAACCCCAAGAAGTTTGGTGTCAACAGCGTGCTGCAGGAGTCAAACACTACCCTGTTTTGGTGGTCTCCCCCATGCCTGGGGGTGTAACTTTGTGCCTGGGGGGCTGCTGTGCCCCCGGAGCCCCAGCACGGGATCAAGGCGTGCAAACAGCATCTGTGTTAATAACAACAGCCATTGTGAGGGCAGTTTGCTTTGGCAGGCGGCCCCTCGGCGCCCCGAGCGGATGGAAAGGGCCTCTCTGGGCTCACTCCCGGCTCCCGCCCGGCCCCTTCCTCCACCACCTTCGTGCCCAGCCTGCAGGGCCGAGATAAGGGCCCCTTCCCGCCCGTCCCAGGGCAGTGGGATCCCGTGGGGCAGGGAGACCCCCTGGCACAGAGCAGCCCCCACACTGGGGCAGCACCATCCACACCAAGCCCCTCCGGTCTGTCCCGGAGCAGGGAGATCCTTGTAACTCCACCATCTGCAGCCCCTCCAACAGCAGCAAAACCCAGGAGAAAGAGAAACACAGTCCAGAGTGGCCAGAGACCCCTCTGCTTTCCATCAGCCCTAGGGATGCTCTGGAAATCGGGATGTCCTCTGTCACAGCTGCCTCCCCAAAGCCTCACCAGAGGCATTCTCAACCTCACCGAGCCAGGTGTGTCCCCACAGACCCTGGGCAGACCCTTTGTGCCAGGAGGAACAAAGTGCCTGAAGCCCAGAGCTCCTGGAGCACACCTGGTTGAGTGTGTCAGTGCACTGGAGGCCACCAGCCCCACCGGCTCCCAAAGCACTCGGGGACAAGGGTGCCACCAGATCCCTGCCAGGCCTGCTTCAGGTTCTTCTGGAATTTGGGAACAGGTTCCAATGCTGGGGTGGAGGGACGGGCATGCAGAACAGAAACCACATTTTTCCATAGGAAATTGCAGCTAAAAATTAACATCTTGGAAAAATAAAGCTAATTTTGTGAAGTTGCTCGGTCTCCCAACAGCCACACACTCGGGGCAGGGCAGGGACTGCCTGGGAGCCCGGGGCTCAGCCGGCAGCTCTGCCGGGCTGTGCTCAGCCCTGTGGCCCCAAATCCCTCATGGCACAGGGCCCGCCTTGCAAAGACACGTTCAGCTCCCAGCACTTCCATCAGGCTCCCTTTCATCTCGGATCTTTTCATGTCAGACGGGAGGCAGCAGGCAGGATCTTATTTATCTCAGACAAATTAAGGTCAGACCACCCGTTCAGATTTTTGCAAGATGGGAATTTTCGGAAAGGGGGAGGTGTTGCAGCGCAGCTGGAGCATCCTCTGGGCTATTCCCACGCCGGTAGATCCACACTCGGCTCTGCTGCAGGCCCGGCAAAAGCCCCAGAGAGCAGCCCCGTGCCGTGCCCGGTGTAACCCGGGGGAAGCAGGGCTTTTGTGGGCGCCGCCGCAGCCACAGGGCTGGGAGGATGCTCCGTGCCACAGGCTCCGGCACTGCAGGTCGCGTCCTGCCCCGTCTCTCCAGCCGACTTGGGGAGCCAGGAGAAGTTCTCTCTGCCGGGGCGCTCCCCGGTGCGGGGCTCGGTGGCAGCCGTGCCGAGCCCTCCGCCGAGGCGGGTTTGGCAGCGTGCCGGGCTCGGCCGGGCCGCCTCCTCCCACGGTTCACCGCAGTGTCAGTGCCGCGGGGTCCCGGAGGTGGGGTGGGAGCAGCATGTTCCAGCCAAAAGGGTGGGAAGGGGATGGAGCGTGTCCTGGCCCGCGACACCAACCCCCTCACATCCTCAGGGAGCCTCCCTCTGCAGCAGCGCCGTGCCTCTCCCCACCCCGGGCAGGAATCCTGGGCTGGCTTTGCCAGGACGGCTCCAGGTATGGGGAAAGCCGCTGCCGGAGTGCGCGGGGAGCGCGGTCCCTCCGTGCCGGCACGGCTGGTGCACTCGCTCCATCACCGCTGAAAAATGCCACATTTCGGGGACAACATCCGTTCTGCAAACCGCAGCCAAAGCAACCTGGCGTGAATCACGGCCGGGACGGAGCCGGGCTCGCTCCACGGGACGTGGCCCCACGGCCGCAGGCTTTGTAGACGATGGAGCGCTTACGCACTTGTTATTGTGATCCAGGAAGGTTTTCTCAGGCCCACGAACTGTTCGCAGCACACAGCCAGATCGTCATCTGCAACCACTTCTGGCAGCACCATGAGCGGGAGCAGCGTGCCAGGGCCACAGCTGTGCTCCACGTGGGCTCAGCGATCCTCCCCCTGCACCTGAGCCAGGCTGTCTGCCCGGGGTGGGCTGGAGGGGTGACACAGCCCCGGGCTCTCGTGTGGCAGCTGGCTCTGGGAGCCCCACGGCGCAGGGGATGTGCAGGGCGGAGGCACAGACCACGGGCTGCACAAACAGACACGAATGCAAAGTAGCTCTGCCAGAGGTCCCCACCTGCCTCCACAGAGCGGGGCCTGTGCCCGACCTGCCCGGTTGGCACTCGGGCACTGTCATGTTGGGGTGCTGCCACTGCTCCTGTTTGGCAGCGTGAGTTGTGCAATGGCTGCTGAGAGCACGGTCAGGTTTATTTTGCAAAAACACTTGAACAAAACTGCACCCCTGAAGGCAAGCTAGCAGCCAAGGGCAATATCTGCAGGGAAAACTGAGAAACACCATGGGACCAGCCTGGCTCTGCTCACAGCCAGAGGAAAAGTCTACAGAGAACGAACACCGTGGCTCACAGCCAAGGTGCAGCCAGTGAGGAGTCAAGGGGAGTGCTCTGAGCAGCCAACATCGAGTGAGCAGGAGATCCCAGCCTCAGCCCAACATCCTGTTATTTGGTCTTCGAGAGCAGATCCCAGGACTAGATTAGGGCTGTGGTACTCCTGGTGCAACGCTGGGGAGGAGCAGAGCCCGGACGCTCTGCTGACAGCACCTCGGGGCACAGCACAGTTCCCCTAATTTCTCAATCAGATATATCCCTCCCTAATTAAGGCTTGGAAGAGAGCCGTCCTTTCATGTATATTGTGTATCCCAGGTACTTTTTTTCCCCCACATAGTGAAACTTCCTTTGATCGTGGTGTGCAGCAGTCAGCTCCAGGGCTGCACCATTGCAGCGTTGCATCTGTCCCAACTGCTTCAGGCACACGGGTCCCCAGCGTGTCCCCAGCCCTGTCCTGTGCTCAGCAGGACACACAGGTGCTGGCCCCAGCTGTCCTCAGCTCCCAGAGGAACTTCTCAGGAAGATAAGACACATGCAAAGAGATGGCCAGGCCAGAGAAGGAGCTGTGCAGAGGCTGTCCCTTGCCTGTCCTCACCACCTGTGGTCCAGCCCAGCCGGTGACAGCCAGGTCCCTCCCCTGGGGCCCTCCTTGCAGCAGATGTGGCTCATGTGCCCTGCAGTGGGGTGCCTGCCACCTCCCCAGCCACACTGGGGTCACCCAGCCCCACAGTTTCTGGTGGCTGGACCTGCCACATCCCTCCGGGTCACACCCCAGCTCCTGGAGTCCCCTGCAGAGCTGACACGGCTGCCCTCTGCATGGCCGTGTGATCCGTGCAGCCATGGGTCATGTTCCCTTTCTGGAAAGTTCATGGCCAAAACAGGAAAGTCTGCACCTTGAGGTCACTGGTTTTGCACAGGACCAGCTGCTCCAGCACAGAGGAGTCCCTCCTCTCCCGGCAGGATGGGGTGGGAAGGGTTGCAGGCAGTGGGAAGGGCAACACACCCTGCTCTGTGCCCAGCTCTGCCCAGCCCAATCCCACCCAGGTCAGGTCGCTTCTGCCACGGTCCCGCTTCCCCTGCCATGGGGGTGCCTGCTGCACTCTGCATGCTCAGCCTGTGCACATTTTGGGGACTCTTGGGTGTGGGCACATCACTTCCCACAGCGGAAGGCAGGCCCAGGCAGGCTGCTGGAGATGGGGTCACCATCGGCACCATTGGAACGCAGGTGGCCGGAGACCCTTGAGAGATGCAGCCCATGTGCCTGGGCTCGTTTTGCTGAGAATGTTACTTTAGAGAGGAACTGTAAAATCTGACAAGAGCCCCAAGTCCCTGCTGTCTTTTCTGAGGGAGGAAGGTCATGTCACAGATGAGGGACTGCAATCAATGCCCTTGGTAAGGACCTGGAGGAATCTGCACTGTAGGGGCTGGGGACGGAGCTGATGGGATTCGAGATAGGATTTTATTTAACCACATGCTCCATGGGTGCCTGCCATAATCAGCACTATTCCTCAACATCTCCTGGTGCGCCTGAGGTTGGGCAGCACGTGGTGAACTCCTACAGCACATGGGCATGGGAACGAAACGATGGCTGAGGCCACCAGAGCCATCCCTGCAGCTCCCAGCCCTCATCCTCACTCCCAACTGCGGTGTCACCGGGCGTGTGTTCGGGGACAGCGGGAAGGGCCCTGGCTGCCAGCACACACGGGTATTGTCCCCCTTTCTTCCAAGAAGTCCCTTCCCGGCCGGGAGGCTGCGGGAAGGAGCCGGGCACTGCCCCTCAGCCCGGCGGTGGGGCCGCCCCGGGGTGGCCGCGCTCTTGGCGGGGGTCCAGCCCTGTCGTGCGTCCCCGGCCGCCTCGGGCCAGCGACGTTTTCCCCGGGCCCTGCGTGTGGTCCCGGCGCGGCCGCTGCGGGAGGCGGACGGGAAGTTTGTTCTGCCCGGGCTCTTTGGTCCAGCCAGGCGTGACGGGCCAAGACCTGCGGCTCCGGGCTCTGCGGGCACCCCGACCCCGGCGGTGGTCGTGGGGCTCCCGCCAGCGGCCCCTGCCCACCCTGCCCGCCCTTCGCCCCGGTCACCGAGGGCACCAGC
>VWZT01001890.1:480113-501289 GCA_013397055.1 Pachycephala philippinensis | reverse complement strand
TGAGCATCTCCATACCCAGCTTCTGCTCCCACATCCCGCTGCATGCCCACGCCCATGCCCGTGTTCCCACGTTTCCCCGCATCCCCGTTCCACGCCCCGATCCCAGGTCCCCCAGGACTCCCCAGATCCCCTGGGCCTGGCTCAACTCCTCGAACTGGCCGCAAGAGGCTGCCCTGGCAGTGCTGCCCGGTTGTGCCAGGAGCCAGGCTGCCCAGAGCCGCCAGTGGCCAGAAAAGCTGAGTTTATCGGTGAAACCATCGCTGGCTGTTTCCCGCCGGATGCTTTGTTCCCAGCACCAGCCGCTGGCAGCGGGGACAGGATCCAGCCAGCCCAGCCCGGGCAGGCACCAGCCACCCCACAGGAATCGTGTGGGGCTGGGAGAGGCTCTACATGGCTCTGGGGCAGGTGAGAGCGTGGTGGGCTGCAGACCTTGCTGGGATGTCCCCAAATTGGCGGAACCCAGAGCTCAGAGCCTGCGGTTGCTGACCCCCTTCTGTGCTGCGCTGCGGAAGCGGCAGAGACCCCAGCGCAGGCCTGGCTGTGTGTGGGGATTATCTCGGGTTTTGCTGAGCTGCAGGAAGTCCCGGCAGGCTGGGGGTGCGCAGTTCCTGCGTGGAGCCTGCTTGATTCCTCTGCGGGCTTTCAGCAGCAGGGAGGGGGTGTCGTCACAGGGCAAGTGGCTTTCGCAGGTGTCCAGAAACGAGCAAGGGCCTCAGATCCAGCTTCAGCAGGCAAATGCACCCGCCATGACATAAACATGAGCTCAGCAGGCTCTCGATGCGCTCACGCAGGGTGGGGACAGTGTCTCTGCCTCCCGCTGATGAACTCGAGCGGGGAATTGGGGCAGGTTTGGCTGTATGAGTGCAGTCGGTGCAGTCAGCGTGTGCCGGGGCCGCTCCTGCCCCCTGCCATCCTCCCCGTGGGGTCACAGCCCCAAGGAAGGCAGTGGGTCACTCTGTGGGTGTGTGTATTTCCCCTCCATTCCCTCTTGCAGCACCACCAGCCCCTCTCTGGCCCGTCGCCCTCCCACCCTGCACCCGATGCTTGACACTGCTGACCGCAGCACGCGTGACCTGGCGCAGCCTGACCCCCTCCCCCTGCGGCCAGCCCAGCAGCCCTCGGGGATGTCCCGCTCCGGCAGCGCTCCCTTCTCACTGCCCCCTCCTTCCCTCTCATCAGGTTTTAATAACCACTCTCTTGCACAATACGGGAAACGGTTGCAACAGCCCGGGGCCGGCTGTCGCGCCAGGACCGCCAAGGGGCTGCCATGGAGGGGCTGTCCCGGCGCTGCTCCGTGTCAGCGGGCTGCTGCTGCCAGCTGCAGGGTGCCCTGCAGACCCCCATCGCTCCTGGTGTCTCTCGAGTACCCAGACCCCTCACTCCAGTGCTCAGTGCTGCTCTGGGTTGCTCAGCTCTAAACCAGCAGCCGCTGACCTCCCTGGTGCCAGCCCCGGCGGCCAGCAGCCCTCCTGTGACTGTCTGAGCTGCAGCCCACGATGTCTGACCTCAGGTCCCAGGATGGGAGCCAGCCTGGGTGCCCAGATGAGTTCCTGTCCCCAGCCAGGGCGAGGGAGGGTGGTGCTGCTCGGGCGCTGTGTGAGACTGGTCTCAGAGCCTTGGTGCAAGACCTGGGGCACAGACGGCACAGCTGGGGGTTTCCCACAGGCTTGGCCACCTGGCCTCTGGGTCTGGCCAGCAAATGCCCTGACACCACGCTGGAATAGAAAGGGGATCTCCGGTGTGGTGCTGCCAAGTCCCAGGTGTGCCTCGCTGCCGTGCCCTGGCAGCGGGGGAAGCAGGAGGGGCTGGTGCTGCCCTGGGGACGTGCGGTGCCAGACCCGCGGGATGGGTGCGGGAATGGCCGCGGCGCTTCGGCTCCAGCGTGGGATAGGAAGGAGGAGGCAATTCCGGAGCCGTGCGGGGATGCACAGGAGCCCCGCCTGAGGCAGCGGTGAGAGGTCACCGCCCCGGTGACCTGTCCTGCCGCGGCCCCGGTGTGTGTCCCGGCGGGGCGGCGGGGCCCCGCTGCTGCCGGCGCGTCCCCCCGTAGGGAGGCAGCAGAACACCGCCGATGGCAGCGCGGTGGCGGCGGCGGGAGGCGCTGGGAGGCGCTGGGAGGCACGAAGCATCCTGAGCTGCTCTGCCTTGGGCCGCCCCGCATCTCCCCTCCGGTCCCCTGAGACCCTCATCCCCCGCATTTAGGGTGGTGCTGCCCCCGGAATCCGAAATAGAACTGGAACAGGAGAGCGGGACACAAGAACCTGTGGCGGGTCAGCACCCAAAATCCTTCCCCGCGTCTTCCCAAGGATGCTGGAGCCACGGGGACACCCGTGCCATGGGGACACCCCGTGCTGCGGCCCCACAGCGGTGACAGAGGGGGCAAAGTGGCAGCTGAGGGAGACCACCCGCTCTGAGCCTCAGGCAGGGAGCAGAGCCGTGGGGCAGCCAGGCAGGGGCACCGCACAACTCCCCAGTCCGGTGCTCCGGGGGTGGCCGTGCCTGTCAGGAGTGTCTCCCTTTAATCCCAGGGGATCTGCAGGACCGTGGAGCATCCCCGGACTGACCCATCCGTGTCCATCCCTGAGCAGCTTCTCCGGGATGTGGTTCAGTGGGGGAACGTTGACCACGGGCTGCAGGGGATGGGCAGAGAACGAGGAAACTGAACCCCACATTTTTCTGCTGTAAGGTTAAGAGGTGACTGGTGCCAAGTCCCCGTGGGGAAGGTCCCCGATAGCCACAGAAACAAGGGCACAGCAGATGCTGGTGGCTGGACACCCCACACGGGGCATTGCTCAGGGCTCTCAGGGGCGCTGTGGGGGCACAGGGCCAAGCGGGGCAGCAGCGGGGCAGCCCGGGGGGAGAAATCCTCCCTGATGGCTGAGCAGGGCTGGCGGCCCCTTCCCCAGCTCTGCCGGGCACAGCAGCGGAGGACCCAGCATTTCCTCCGGCGTGGGGAGCTGACAGACAGTTTGGGGGGCTACAAATCAGAATTGAAAAGCCGGGGCTGGACAGGCTGTCTGGGAACTCGTAACCTGAGCCCCAGGAAAGGAGGACTCAGGAAAGCGCTTTCAGCAATCATATTCATCATCTTCAGCTCAGGCTCATTAGGCTCGCGGAGCCCAGCCCCGCCACCGCCAACGCCTCCCGCACGCAGATAGAGCCGCCGGCTCAGACAAATAAATGCTTCCAGCTTCCCGGTGGATGCGGCAGGTCAGGGAGCATCTGATGCCAATTACCCGCGGTGTAGGGTTCCCCGGGCAGCCCCGCGCAGCTCCCGCGCTCCGACCCTCCGGCCCGGCTCTGCCCCGGCCACAGCCCGCTCGGCCACCTACACACGTCCCGTCCTGTTCGGGGTGACCCCAAGGATCACCCTCTGCTGCCAGTGCCAGGAGCGATGGGAGCAACCAAGGGGAGAGTTTCAGTCTTCTGTTACAGGGGGAAGAACAGCCCTGTGCCCCCGCGATCTGGGCTCCTCCATCCCGGATCAGGGACCGGCACTGGGACTGGTCACCCGAGCACTTCAGGGGATGATTGAAGGCCACCTCACCTTATGGCCGTCTCCACCAGCGCTGGGCACCAGCGTGTCACTGCTGTCACTCCCTCCCAGGCTGACCCCACGCACGGGCTCACAACAAGCAGCGGGAAGCGTGTTGGGGCTGTGCATGGCCGTGTGACAGCACCTGGGTGCCCTGCACCCTGCTGTGCCCGCCGTGTGTGGGTCCCACCATATCCCTGGGGCAGCTCATCCCCGCCTCAGGCCCTGAGCAAAGGACAGCTGTGGGAGTCTCTGTCGGATTCAGGTCCAAAATCACAATGGAACATGGAAAGCCACGGACAGGGCTGGGAAGGGTCCCGGTGTCCATCCGGAGGGGTGATGGAAAGCCACGGACAGGGCTGGGAAGGGTCCAGGCGTCCATCCGGAGGGGTGATGGAAAGCCACGGACAGGGTGGGAAGGGTCCAGGTGTCCATCCGGAGGGGTGGTGGCAGCCAGCACGGCCATGCAGCCTCGCCAGGCGCGGTGGTGAAATGGGCACAGGCCGGGTGAAATGGGCTCTGCTCGCCCCGCAGCTCCTGGGGACAGCTGCCCGTTCCCACTTCTCCAGGCTCGGGCTGGCCTGGATGTCCTTAATTGCCCAAAGGTCGGTGTCCCGGAGCCCGGGGCCACGTGTCGGAGGGACCCCGGGCAGGAACCTGACACGGACGCGAGTCATTCGGGATCAACGCTGGGGGTCAGGAAATTACAACGGACACGAACCTAAATATGCTGCACGTCCCCCCAGGTAATCAGGGGCCGGGCCAGATTCCAGCTGACAGCTTAAATGCCTTAATTCCTCAGTCGCTGTGGTTTGAGGGGGTCCCGTGTGCCGTGGGCTTCTCCCAAATGGCCTCCGAGCTGGAGATTTGTCTGTAATTGGAGGCGTGTTGCATTCCCCTGAAAGTAGCCAGGTCCCGCTGGAGGGGGGCTGCGGGAAGGCAGCAATTTCCCTTATGGAATTATTTACCTGATTAGAGAGTTTATTTTATCAAAATTGCTTCAGAATGGGGCTGCTCAGTGTGTCCAGCGCAGGGAGCTCCCCAGTGGCGCTGGCGGCCTGGAGACAGGTAATTTGTGTGGTTAATGGGACTAATCCACCAGGCAATTACACCAATAGATTTCACGGCTGCAAAGTGCTCTGTTCCCATTAATTAAAAATCTGTTAAGAAGATTAGCACGTAAAGGTATCAAAAGAAACCCACGAGTTTCTTTCCCCACAGGCCCCCGAAGGCGAGTGTGGGAGTGCTGGATTGCTCACATTAGCACAAAAATGATTCTTTTAAAGGTAAGGGCTTCACATCCAAAGTAACCACTGACAGTTTACCCCGACTTCCCTACCAAGAGGTCCTTTATTTTTAATTATAGTTTTTTAAAATTAGCCCTGATTGTTCGTGTGGAGTGTTAGCTTCAATATATTTGGAACGCGTGGTTCCCCTGTGTGTGGTGGCACAGGGCGAGGAGGGCAGCCCCCAGCCCAGCCCTGCACCACAGCGTGTGCCCCCACTGCTGGGCTGGTGCTGGGCACTGCCCAGGAGGGGTCAGGGCTCCGAGGGCTCCGAATTCAGCATCCCCTTGAGACGGTCCCACCAGGGCAGGAGTGGGCATGGCAGTACCACCATTGGTACCACCGCTGGTAGAGCCACCAAACCCGGCTCTGGGGCAGGCGCTGGGCTGTGTGGGCACCTCCCCAGTGTGGTGGGGGCACAACACTCCACCAGTGGCTTCTCTGTGGCAGGAGACTCGTGCCACCAGCGCCTGCACCCCACGGACACCCCACTCCCATCCCCACACCAGCGCTGCCGGCCAGCCCGGCTCTGCTCAGCCCCTCACTGGTGCCACTCCTGGTCTTTGTCCACAGCCAGACACGAGCAAAACAAAAGCAAATTCCCCGGCAGCTGAAGGTGCCATTTTTATGGCTGGGCTGAACGAGGAAGTATTTTTTGATCTCTTAAAAATCCTGAATATTATCTGACAGTTTATCTTGTTTCTCGAATCCGTGTCTTTGCAGCAACGCCAGCTCATTTACATGTGTATTGCGCCTGCCTCCACGGGTGCTGAGGTCAATTGAAACTCAAGAAAAGAGGAGAAATTTATGCAAAACTGTTGATTGCATTTGTATGTAATGAAATCATCCAATATTCATCTGACTATAGACTCTAATCTGAAAGGAGAAGTGAAGGACATAAGAGTCACTGGAAAGCAATAATGAGCTTCTGTAGTGATTAAAAAAGCACTTGAGCTTTCTGAAAATCCAGCCAGAAATCGTGTCTAATCAACACGGAATATAGGAGGCAGAGATTACATTGATACATTTTGCAAAGCTCACTGTTGAAAATGTATGCGCGCTGTAAACTCTGACATGCCATCCAGGGTCTGTTGGATACAAATCCGGGCGGCACAATCAGCGCCCGGCTCGTCCCTGGCACAAAGCAATCTTGGTGTCTCTGCTCGATGACTCACAAGGAGCGCAATCACATCTATTTTGAAGAGCAATGTTGTTTTTTAACTATGTCGAGAGCTTCCAGCTTCCTTGGAGTTTTTCCTTTCCTCTGCCTCTGTTTTGCGTGTCCCTGTGGCCACGGGGCTCAGTCCAGGAGCTGGCAGGATCCCGGTGGCTGCCCCGGTACTTGTCCAGCTGCTTGGAGCAGATTGGAGCATCCTGGTGGAGCTAAGCGTGGCTTTGGGCAGCCTGGGAAGGGCACAGGTCTGTCCCGAGCAGGGACGTGCACAGGGATGTATTCCCGGTGTTGGGAGTGTGACCCCTCGGGGACCCCACCCCTCCAGGCCACAGCAGCGCCCGCCGGGTGAACCTGGGGGTGCCCCAGATGGGGGCTGCTGGGGAGGGGTCCCTGCGAGGGCAGCGGGGTGGGGACAGCCCAGGGCACAGCCGGGGGTCCGGCCACGGCCATCCCTCACCCCCTGCCCTGCCCCACCTGTGGCATTTGTGGCCAAGGCCAAACCTTTTTGTGGCTGATGTGGCGTCACTGACACCAATCTGCATTAAAGCAGCCCAGCCGCTTTCTGGCCCGCGTCCCTTCCCCTCCTGGGTTATTTGGCACAGCTGGAGCTCCTTTCCCACCCGCCAACAGCATCAGCTGCAGCTTCTTATCAGCTCTGGGTGCAATCCAGGCTGGAACCAAGTGAGAGGTTCCTGCTGGTGCCAGTGGAGGAGTGTTTGGAGCAGGCAGAGCTTGTGCTGCAGCTCCTGATGCAGAGCAGCAGGTGATTTGTGCTGCAAAGGGAAAGTGGGACCTCTCCAGGGCTGCCTTGTGAGCCAGCCGGTGGTGAGTGCCCATCCTCTCTTCTCCTGGGTGGTTCTGCTGTGGTTCTGTGTGACTGGAAGGTGCTGGGGCTGTGGTTTTCCTGCTTGTCCTGCAGTGCGGGGTCCCACAGGGAGCAGGATGGACTGTGAGAGCACAGCTCTCCAGGGTCACGTGCTGTCTGCCCTGCTTTGGTGGTACCAGGGCTGAGAGCAGTTTCTGTGGGGCCTGTGGCTGCTCCTGGCTGATGCAGGACACGGGGCTGAGGGGGGGATGCAGGTAATTGGGCTCCCCAACCACCCAGGCAGCTCCAGCCCGGTGCCAGGGTAGTTTTACGACAGGTTTTATTCCTTGTGAGGTGCAGTGGTAAATATTTGGGAAATTCCTCTGTGACCCCCTGCAGCTCCACTGCCTGCCTCCACCAGCCCCCTGCCACCTCCCCAAGGGCTTGGAGAATGGCAAGAGGCTGGAGAAGCTTCCACGAGCAGCAGCAGTTCACCTGCCCTGGCTTTGTGCAGCTCCCAGCTCAGCAGCTGCTGCTCCTGGGCAGGTATCAGGGAAACCCTTCCAGCCCAGGCTGCTGTGGGGATGCTGAGGCTGCAACAATGGCAAAAAAAAAAAAGCCCAGTTGATAAATGTCAAAAGAAATCCAGTAATCGGCTGAAAGCAATTTCCCGAGCTGTGGAACCGCCCTGGGCTTGCCATCTTCCTTTATTCATTTATCATGGTAAGGGCTTTGGCCAAAATACACAAAGCAGAGAAATTGTTGACATGTGGGGCCCTAGCAGAGCAAATCCTTCATCCTCCTCCCCCTCCCCGCGGCACACAAACTAACTTTTGGGGAGTTGTTTATTTAAGGAGTGCAGAGCACTCGCTGCTCTTTGAACCCAAATGCCTTGGGAGCAGGGCTGGGGGCTGCCACCACCTTCCTGCTCCTGCCACCACCAAGGCTGGCTGCTGCCCTCGGGAAGAACCTGCTCAGTGAGGAGCTGAGCTGTGGGATGGGCTCAGGACCTGCTCTCCTTGTACCTCCTCCAGCCCCTGAACTGCGGTGCCAGAGACTCACACAGGCGTTTTGTAAGTGGTTGGGGAGGCAGATGCTGCTTTTGGGAAGTTCCTGTGTTGGCTTTAGGTCTCCTCAGTCCTGGCTAAAGCAGCTGTGCTGACAGCTCTGGTTTCAGTTCTCTCCCCACAGAGCCCCTGTCCCCTGCCCACCCCGTGCTGAGCTCCCTCATCCCTTCCCACTCTGCTGGCCGTGGCACAGGGCAGGTGCTTGCTTTGGAGCACGTGAAGCCAAGGGAATGCACCAACCAGGACCTGGCTGTCGTGAGGCTGCTGCTCCACACCTCGTTCTGACTTTATTTCAAGCAAAAAGAAATGCTGAGGTTTGCAGCAGGACAGGCAGGTTCCTCTTGTGCATGGCCCTGGCTCCAGGGGGCTGATGGTGCTGGGCACAAATGGGGCACGAGGTGAGCAGGGCAGTCCTTCCTCTGTGCCTCCAGCAGCTTCCAGTTCTTTTTCCTGGTATTTTATTTTTGATCTACAGTTCATCCAGTTCTGTTCTCACCTGGATGAAGGACAAGCAAGGCGAGCTCCCCCTCCCTCCAGCTGCGGGAGCAGCCAAGGCACAGAGCTGCCCCTGCCCATCCCTGAGGCTGCTGCCTGGGGCAGGGTGGGTGCTGGGGTGTGTGGCAGTCCATTCCTGCTCGAGGGGAGTGTGGCCATCGGGATGGTGTTTATCCAAGCAGCTCCTTGGTCTTTGCTGCCAGCAGCTTGTCCATCTCTGTGGCAGCCTCATCTGCCATTTGCTGGATCTGTGGCAAGACAGCACAAATCAGAGTCTTGTGGGAGGTGATGCTGCAGTTTAAAGGGAAAGGAGTGACGGAATCACCCTTTGGAACAGAGCTGAAAGTCCCAATAAAACCCCAGTAGTGCTGGGGCAATAACTGGGGGTTCCCACCAGCCCTCAGGGAATTTGTGCCAGTGGGGCACCTGGACTGTGAGAGCAGGGACTGGTCAAAGGCTCTGAGAAGAGAGGCCCCCACAAACTCCTGCCTGAGCTGCACGAGTGGCTGGGTCAGGTTTAACAGAGACTCAGGGCAGAGGCAGAGCCCTGCTGGTGCTGGCACCAGGGAAGAAGGGCTGTTCCCTCCTGCAGCACTATTGGAATATCCTGTGCACATGCCAGGAATTCACACATCACGTAACAATCTGTTTATTTCTTGTAAAAAGACATAAAATGGTGATTGTTCAAGCCCTGCCCAGGGACCAGCTCTCTTGGTAACAAGAGATGGACATGGCCAGTGTGCAACAGGGATGAAAATGTGCAGGCAGGTAAAGACTGGAGCACACCAGGGGTTATGCACTGGCTTCACAGGATTAAGATCTGCTTGTTCCCAAGGTCTGACAATGATGAAAAACTTGGGTACAGGAGAAAAATTCCACTGGAGATGTTACCTCTACCAATGCAGAAAACCATCTGTGTGCTCTGGGAGAGCTGCTTCCCGACAGGATTTGGTTACAATGGCATGGCCATTTTTCCTGCTCGCACAAACGCTCTGTATATTGATGTTTATTTTTGTGAGCACACAGAGAACTGTCCCGGAGCATTTGCAATGTATCTAACTTTAGCTGTTAATAAACAAACAGCTAAGAAGTAATGGCCTGCCTTCAGAGGCATCAATTCAGCAGAACACTTAGGCTTGTGCCTGAGTTTATGCCCAAGTAATTGACTTTAGTGACATCTGCTCTTAGGGAATTAGGCATGTGCTTAAGTATTTTCCTGAATTGGAGCCAAAAACTCTGAACAGAGATAATCTTGCAAGCCTTTTCATTAATAACAACTGGAGCAAAGCTCATTAACACCAGTTTGCAGTGGCCAGGCACTGCATGAGTGGTGGTACAGCCATGGTCATGGATTGTTTTGCTCCCTAAATTCTGCTGGTTTGTGCAACAATCCCTCACAGTACAAAAGCTTTTGGGGGAATTTTTTCCCCCCTGTGTCAGCTTACAATGGTTCATATCCTAAATCTGGCTTTGAGATTGAAGCCCCAAATCTCACAAAGAAAAAGCAGATACAAATGACATTGCCAACTCCAAAAATTCAGCCCAGGGCTGCCCTTTCCCCCCCTGGGTTCTCAGTGTTTGTCAGCAAGGGCTGGGACAAAAAACCACTGAGCTGTGAGACACCATCACGTGGCAGAAGGAAAGGAAAATTACCTGCTTTTCCAGCAGCCAGATGGTGTCTTCTGACACTTTGTTCTTGAACTTCTTCACCTGGGTGATGCTTTTGCTTCGCACCTTTCTCAGGGCCTCTTTGGACTTGTTGGTGGACTGCTTGGCCAGCTTGGCCAGGCTCTCCCTGTGCTCTCTCGTGACCCTAAGAGAGAGAGAGGAGAGGAAAAACACCAAAAGGAAAAGCAGTGTCATGTGTAGCACAGCCAGATTTATTTTCTGTGAAGGATTCTGGGTCAATGAGTGAGCTTCTCCAACTGGTGCTGTCCTGCCCAGGGACACACAAAAGCTGCTGGTTTTAGATGGAGTTGGCTCTGTGTGGAGGCCCTGTGTCTCAGGGCAGAGGGGCTGAACAGCTCAGGGCACGTTTTTATTCTGCTGTGGTCCACCTGAGAAAATCTGCCAGCTCTGCACAGCATCCCAGGGAAGCAAGTCTGGAGCCTAGAATGGAAAATTTCCAGCCCAGCCCTAAGCTGGGGATCTTGGACTGAGTCTTGCTTTACAGTTGTTGCTGCAGTGCCTGAAAGTCATCTTGAACTGTTCAAACTTTCCTTACTTCCTGCTGCCAAAGCATGTGTGGGAAAGAGGAAAAATCCAGCTCCAGACCTGAAAGATGGAACTGAAAAGTGTCATCCTAAAAAGCACAATCCTGCAAAGCTGGGAGGAAACGTCTGCTCCTGAAACTCAGATTTGTCTCCCTGCAGCTGGAGAGCCTGAATTATGTACCTGGAAGCTGCACAGTTTATCCTTCACTCAGTCTCATTCCAGCTCACCATGGCCAGGATTTCCCACCAAGATGATATGAACACCTGGTTTGACAAGAGGATGCTGCTGGACATGGTGAGCCACAGGTAACTCAGCCCAGGAGAATTTCTGGTGAAACTTCCCCGTGATATGGGGCCACAAGAAAATGTTCAACTTTCTATCCCAAACTAAAAACTTGTGATGAGGGGGTCTGGCCATCAAAAAGGCTCAGGAATGGCTGATGTGTCCCCTCAGCTCAGGTCATGCTCCAGCACCTACAGCTGACCACTGCTGGTGCTTAACAATAATATTTAAATTATTTTCATAGCTCTTGGAGTTTCCAGACTGCCTGGAGAAGGAAAACCCCGGTGCACTCCCTCAGACTGACTAGCAGGAGAACGCGTGGGGGTGATACTGCAAAATAAACATTTCACAGGAGTATTTAGAAATTGGCTGCAGCAGCCTGGGTCACTAAAACCCTGGGGCCACGACTCTCTCCACAAAGAGCTCAGGAAATGTGGGATGAGAGTCCCTGGGCTCTGCCCCACAGTGGGTGTGGGTTACAGGGGGCTCTGGGGGCACAGCTGGACCCTCGCCCGTCCCCACAGCCAGGTGTCTGGCAGCAGTGTCTGCAGAGGCCTCTCCCAGCCATCCCTATCTCACAGTGCCACAGGGAAGAGGCTTCCCAGAACGGGTCAGCATTTACAGGAATTCTTTGGGATCGTTAGGAGAGCTGGCAGACCCAGCTAGCAGTGCCCAGCCCTGGCACCCAGGGCACCCTGGCCTGTCCCTTCCCTGCTGAGGGACTCTGGAAGGAAGTGCCAGGGAATGTCACATGGAATCTCAAAATATCCTGAGCTGGAAGAGCCCAATTCCTGGCTCTGCTCAGGACAACCTCAGAGTCCCACTCTGTGCCTGGGAGCCATGTCCAAATGCTCCTGGAGCTCTGGCAGCCTTGGGGCTGTGCCCATGCCCTGGGGAGCCTGGGCAGTGCCCAGCACCCTCTGGGCAAAGAACATTTTCCTCATCTCCAGACTAACTCGTCACATGTTGTGGCAGGAGGCTTCTGGTCAGCAGAGTGACCAAATGCCTGACCAGGAGCAAGCAGGAATCCTTGTGGTTCCCTGCACCCCAGCATCAACACCTCTGTGGCTTTTCGTGTCTGACCTCCCCAGGCAGAGCCCCACGGCACATCTGGAACCCCCAAAGCCGGCTCACAGGCACAGGTCTGCGGGAGGTCACATTCTCAGGCAGCTTTTTGGGGGGGTGGGGAGTCAATCCTGGCTGCTCAGGCTGGAGGAGGGGGCTGGGAATCTCTCCCATCTCCTGCTGGGTGGGAGGGAGCTGCTCGGCTGGGGCTGCTCAGCTGTGGGAGCCCGGGCTCGGCGTTTGAGCTGTGCCGAGGGTATCGCTCGCCTGCCCGGGGCTGCTGAGCCTTGAAGGAAATGTTTTTGTTTATGCAGCGCTGCCAGATTTCCTCTGCTTCTTGGCACCGGGTCACAGCTTTCATGCCTCCTTGTCTGTCTTTATTAACACCAATTTCTTTTTATCACCGCGCAGTGCCGGGGAGTTTCTCAGCGGGTTTTATGTTCCAGCCAGACTGTGTGTAAATTCTCAGCAATGCTACCAATAATGCCAGAAACGGACACTTTTCCAAGCAGATGCTGTTTCTGGTTAAGGAATCCATCAACACGAGCCAGGCCCGAGGTTTCTAAGGACAGTTGTTTTAATCCTGCCCCGAGATCTGGGACTTCTAAGCTGCTCTTAGGTATGTTTTCTTTTCTGTCTAGTAACCACTGTCCCTACCCCCTCTTAACGCCAAAACAAAGTGTGAAGTGAACTTGGGGATAGTGTCAGAGGGGAGTGAGGACAAGGTCCCACCCAGCTGCCCTCCCCTGCAGCCCATGGAGCAGCAGGGTCAATCCCTGCCAATCCCCCAGGGACAGCCTTGTCCTGCCTGGACCTGGGCAAAGCCTGGTGAGTGACATGTCAGGGGTCACAACACACACCACCCCACAAGGAACATCTTTTTTTCTGCCTTCCCCAGCTCCAGGGCTTTAAGCACTGCAGCCCTCCATGTCCCACCCCTGCGTGTGGCAGAGCAGACCCTCAGAGAGGACGACCCAGCTCGGCTCAACACGAGACATTTCTCAGGGTAAGAGCGATTTCTGTACCTCCAACACCAGGAATTTCCTGTGAAGGAGAGGGATCGGTTAAAGGAAAGCAGCTAAACTAAACACTCTGCATTCATAATTGCACATAAACACAGGGTGCAACATTTATTGCTCAATAAAAGGCAAGCGAGAGGCTCCTGATGATGAGCAGGAGCAGCTCAGAACAGCTTTGGGGTGTTTTCAAGTGATATTTTTTGGTCCTTTCTCCCCATAGTAGGTATCTTTTTGTATTTCTTAAAGGGCGAAGGGAAAAAAAAGACTCACAATGAGTCATTAAACTTTCAAATGAGTCATCTGGCTTTCAGTAAAGCATGTGTAAAAATATTACTGATTTACAAACAATATCCAGTGTAACACAATGGGTCCAAAAAAGATGAATCTAAAAATGAGGCAATACCATAAAAGACACAAGGTCAGGTCAAATTCGGCCAAGAGATCAACCAATACAAACGTTCCCATGGCTGGTTTTCTTTTCTTTTTTTTTTTTAATTTTTATTTTTAAACCCTCAGAGGCTGCTTTTTATACAAATAAATATTGCCTATGCAGTGCTAGCCACACAAACAGGAGAATGCCTTGGGGAGCAGAGGGATCCTGGCAGGCAGCACAAGTAAACACCAACGACACGAGTGTATTTTTTCTGTTAAAACTGCATTGCAGAAACTAAACCAATAGAATAAATACTGAAAAGCAAACTCCATTTTTAAATGCTCTGTTGAAACACTCTGGAGCACAGCTGGACCTGCACAAGGGAAAATATGACACACGTGTGTCCAGCTGACAGGTCAGACTAAAATGTGGTTTTAATAACAGGTAAGGACAGTTTGGATTTGATTTTATTTTTTACTGTGCCTCCCTTCGTGAAAGAACCAAAGTCTGCAGAACCAATATTAATATTGTCTCTTCGTTTCTGATCTGTTGCTTATTTTGCACACCTGATGTAATTTTGCAATTTCACAGCATCTGTTGGTCACATATTCTTTCGTGAAGTGCTGGAAATAATGCAAAACTTTGACAATTTTAAGAAGTAAATGAGGGATATAATTATTTCTGCCCTGCCTTTTTCATGAGGGGGTTTTAAAAGGCTGGAACTGTCCATTTGTCTTTTTGATAAGTGGCTGAAACTGCCACAGCCCCAGACAAGTAGCTAGAGAGCAAAAGGGACTGGAGATGCCAGTGAGGGCAGACCCCCAGGGCACAGCTCCCAAGCCAAAATCCTCAACTCAGGACTTCCCAGGCTCCCAAGCAGCCAGGAAGGGACCAGGAGCTGCAACCCTGACACAGGAGAGGAGCACAGGAGCACATGAGGCAGAGCTTCCCTGGGAAGAGAAGACTTGTTTTCTCTCTGCAGCACCACAGAAGATAGTGACAGACCGTACACATTTGTTTAAAAACACGGTATTTTGTTAAAGCTTGGGATTTGCAGTTTTGGAGTTTCCTCCCCTGCAATTCGTATTCAAGGATGACCCAAGTGCCCATTAACAATCAAACCACTGTGCAGCAACCCGGGAGCCTCAGCAATTACGAAGATAATGGTGCCCTCCTCCTCCTCTGCCTCCTCTCCTGAGGAATGGGGGAAGGGCAGGGAGCACAGGGAAAGAAAATCAGCAAATAGAATGATAATGTCATTCCCTCTCACCGACAGCAACGGAAGGCTGCAATTAGACTTCTCTGATCAAAATGCTGGGTAAAATTCCACAGAATTTTTAAAGGAGATTTACAGCACAAGAAATACCTGGTTCATCTGTACCAAGGAGTCACCTGCTTGTGCAAGGAAGTGCACGTGCAAGGTTTGTGCACACCCTGTGTGGGAGCTGCTTGTCTTTACCACGGTGTGAAACCATGCCCAGCCACACCTGCCCAGGGTATTCAGATGCTCCTTAAGGTCTGAGCACCCCCAGGAACTCGTGAATTATCCTTGTGCCACCCAACCCTGTGACAGGCTGTGTGTGTGGCAGGCTGTGTGTGTGTCAGCAAGTGGAGCTGCTGGGAACTCTACTTTCATCTGAATGGATCCCCATTGCAGGCAGAGCCAGGATCACTGCTCCTGATCCAAACTGAAGCAAGGATGCAGCAGCACCTCCTGCCTTGGTCAGGGGCTGGGAGATACTTGTGATGGGTGAGGGAAGTGATGCTCAGCCCTCACCCAGGGGCAATCTGCTTTTCCAGCCCTATACCAAATTTTCCACACAGCCATCAGTTACACACTGTGTATTGCACAAAAGTGTGAGCAGATTTTTCTGTCAAAGCTATAAATTTCCTGCCTCTCACTTTCATCAGTTCCTTTTAGTGCTCTCTGCAGCAAGGTGCTACTCTCCCCTAATACTACTAGTTCACCACTGCTGTTCTGTGCTGGTGTAATTCCAGGAATTTAGAGCAGGGCAGCAAAGAATCAGACCCTGAATTAAAGCAATACAGTTTCAAAAGCCTTTGGCTCTCTCTTTCAAAGTGCTGCAGCCAGCTAGGACTGAAGGACTGAAGCTAGAGGGAAGATGAAAAATAAGACCAATCATCAGACGCCAAGATGTGGTGACTTAGAGCTCAGACACTCAGAGGAGGTTTCACAAGATGCTTTTAAGGGCTCCGATTTTTTCCCAAACCTGAACTCTTTGGAAAACAGCTGCATGGGGATATGTAGCAATCATGCATGTTTACCCTCTGAAGGGCACTCACTGCAACTTTCTGTGTTATCCTGCACGAGGATGAGCTCGGGCATCGACACTCACTTGGGAACTGGCACCCGAATCATTGTCCCGTCCACCTCTGGGTTCAGGTTCATGCCACTCTCCCTTATAGCCTTCGCAGCTGCAGCTGTGCTCTGTAAAACAGATCAAAAGGTAAAGGGAATTAGGAAATAATCATTCCCATATGCCAGAACTCTGTCAATAGTTGGCAATCCATCTCCATGGAACATGGAAACATTTACTTCTGTTACCAGTAAGATCAGGAAGTTACATTGGTGCAGAGAGCTTTGATCAAACCGAATGGGAAACTACGGCCGCTCGTATTGGGGTAGGGGGGCACGGAGGGGGAGAGGGGAAGGGAAGCAACAACAAAAGAAAACTGTTTTGCTTCTTTGAAACTATTTGAATGGTTTGAGGCAATGCAGAGTGAAACCGCAATAAATTCCCAAGGCAGGGCCTGACTGTGGCAAAGGAGATGAAAGATTCTGAGCATTTAAAAATTCCAGTTGAATGTTTCCCCCTAGAAATCACCCAGTGCCAATTCTGAAACCTTAACGAACTTAACCACTTCAGCACTAAAACCTGACCACAGGACAGCAGGGCAGTAGCAGATGGCTGAGAACCAGTGCCTGTGCCCAGCTCTGTTTATTTTACAGCTTATTACTGAGGATTAACTTCTCAAAACTCCCCTGCCGCTGGCTGACGCTCTGCTCTGCTCAGAAGGTGGGGTGGCAGGTTTGCCTGGTGCCTGCCAGGTGATTAAAAGGCTTCACCTCCCTCACAGGGTGAGGCTGCACCTCTACAGAGTGCCAGGCTTTGGGGCTAAAGCAGAGTTTGACTGGCAGCTCCTCCAGGGCTCTGCCAGGTCACTTCATTCTTGACTCTGACAAGCCCCAGGAGTCTGTTTTCCTGTGGCACTCACGTTTCCTACCAGGCACGATGCTATTTCTGATACTCTTTGCCATCATTAACTTTAGCTCCAGGCTGCTGCAGTATTTATGTAGCTCAGACTGTATTTATAAAGCTCAGCTTTTGCCAACTGAGGCACAAACTAAAGCTCTGCAGATTTGTTCAGGTCCCTGATGTGTGACATCACTGAATGAAATGAATGCTCTGCTGGTGCTCTGTAGGAGACAACTGCTGTCCCCTGAAACTACAAGGGCAGAGAAAACGCAACCAAAGTGATCTCAGCACATTAGGAATGTAAATGTGTTATTCCATGGACAGTGCTTGTTCTGCAGGAAAGAAAGGCTCAGTAAAAGCAGTGTTGTTTAACATAGATATTGGAGGAGATAGAAGAGGAAAATAATGACAGAAGGAAAATATTGCAATATTGCCCCCATCCTTCTGCAGCCCACGAAAAAATAACTGTATTTTAAAAAACAGAGTTGTTTGGTTTTATAACTCTTGGGAAAACAGACTTTGGCTCTGCAAGTCCTTTTCTATGATTATTTTATTTCTCAGACTCTTCAAGCAATTTTATTTGCTTCTCAATGTCATGAAGTACTGACTATATGCTGTAAATAATGACATCGAGTGATCGTGTCTGTAATGGTTTTAGTTCAATCTATCACAAAACAGGTATGGTATAAAACAACTGCATTGAGAGAAATGGTTCAAGTGACAAGTGCTCCTTTGGCTTAGAAAGCAAGTGTAGGCAATGCTATCTAGAGGAGATTTCATTTCTCACACGCCCATTTC
This sequence comes from Pachycephala philippinensis, assembly GCA_013397055.1. NCBI lineage: Eukaryota > Metazoa > Chordata > Aves > Passeriformes > Pachycephala > Pachycephala philippinensis. Next base: position 483,958 of record VWZT01001890.1, on the reverse strand, counting down.
TCAGCCTGAGCTCCTGCCTGGACATGGGATAAGCCATGGAGAGGCTTCCCTGGCCCTCTCAGCGCCGACACTCCGCAGGACCTCGCTGATGAGGGGCCTCCATTCTGCAGAGCCTTTATACACACGGGATACACTTTAAGAAACACTTAGGCATCAAGTGCCTTACACTGACCTCCTCTGAGACTTTGCTGACTTAATTAATTGGGGAAAGCCTTTGCAAAATAAATAGAGATAAGGCCTGGCAAAGCTCCAGCCCTGGAGCGGGATGAATCGTTAACCTTGCGCTCGCTCCTGCTCCCACGTGCCCGGCTCTGGCAGTGGGACCTGCTACAGGGCACCACAAGGGCTTGATCCCTAGCTGGATTTGGATCTGCTGCCTCGTTTAGGGCAGGTCTGAGGCTCCTGCAGAAAATTAAAAGAACTTGTCTCTCACAGAAGACAAATCAGAGCCCCTAATTTGGGTTCTGACCTGGAGGTGCTGCCAAGAGAGGAGCTGGCCAACCTCAGCAGTGCCCGAGTCGGGCTCTGTGACAGCACTTAGCATGAGCCAGCTCAGTCCCAACAGGGAAGCTCTTCAGAAGCTCACAGGCTCCATCAGCAGCTTCTCCCGTGAACTCTCAGGGGTATCACCAGCCCTGATGATACATATGCAAGTTTCAGAGACATCTGATGAAGTCCCCAGCACAAATTCCGACTACACCTCTGGTTCTGTGCATGCCCACGTCTTGACAAGGAACTGAAATAAATACAACAGGGCTGATACAGCACTGCAGCCATGCGTGCAGTTCAGGTGAGTGTGTGTGTGCTCAGGACATCCCGTAAATGCACGGGAAATGGGGAGGGCTGGAAGGGCACAGAGAATCCCGACATCTGCTCCATGATGCTTCGTGTCATTCTGCAGGTCCAACTGAGGGGAAAGCGCCTGCAAAGCAAACCCCTGGAACTGTGGCCCTCCTTGGATAGGAGCAACCACAGCACTCAGTAACTCTCCTCTGGCCCTGTGCTGCTGCAGGTGAGCTGCTCTGGGAGCCACGTGGGGCTGGGGAGTTGCTGTCAGCAGCAAAGTGCCCCTTCTGCTCTGTGTCAGCACCAAGTGACACAGCCCAGCCCCAGCCTGCAGCCCTGCCACGTTTGACTGATTTTGTCTAAACGCTCCTTTGCTCAGCATCAACCTGTTTGTTCCCGTGGCAATTATCTCCCCTCCCAGTGTGTCCTTACCTCTGGGAAATTGGTCATGTTCACTATCATGAGCTGCGGTGACTTCTGTGAGATCTGTCCCAGCTGGTTCAGCGGAAACTTCCCATCTTTTGTCACCACAGTTATGTGATCCAGGGCCCCTCAAAAGAACCAAACACAGGGAGGTTCACAGTGATAAAACCAGTGTGCAGCGATGCTGAGGAAAAACACATCCACATTGTCCCACCTCCCTTCTGCCATGCAGAATACAGCGCTTACAAAGGAAAAAATGGTGTTTATTCAGACTTCAGGTGCTGTTTGTGTTCAGGCATCCCCTGTGAATTCACAGGCTAAATATTTCAAAGCTGCTCTAAAGCACAAAAACATGAAAACAAAACTCTTGTTTGTTTTTGCTGCTAGAATAGGAAAACTAAGCAGGATTGTTAAGAATTAAAGGGAAATGGTTATTTTTTAATTCTTACTACTTCAAGAAAATCAAAATGTTACTATAAAAATCAAGACAAATATTGTCTTTAACTTCACAGTGCTCTCCTAAACTCCTCTCTTTTTTTTTTTCCCAGGCCCCCAGAGGGGTGTTGTACACTGCCTAATTTAAAGTATTCAGTTTCTCCCTGAGCTACTCTTAATCTGCTCTCTACTTTCTGCTGCAAAATGTTAACAGGCCAAAAGGCACATGGGACAGGAGGTACTTTATCAGTGCAATTTAAAAAAATACCTATGGTTAAAATAAATAGTTAAGAGACTGAGCTATGCTTTCCAGCTCCATTAAAGACAGAAGCGCCCCTGCCAGAGCTGTGGGGGTGAATGATTCAAATTTGGTCATTGTTTAATGTTAAATTTTATCCCTGAAACTCGATACACTTACAAATGCGTATGTTCAGAGTGTTACAGTAACTGCAGCTTAGTCAAACATTTTCAGGTTTCTTCCTAAAACACAAAATCCACGAAGTGAACGAGGCTTGTACAGGTCACTACCCACAAAGATGCACAGCAGAAAAAAGTTTGTACGTGCCAGACGCCAGCCCAATGGCAATTTCCAAAAGGCTAATTTAGTGGCAATTGGATTTTTCCTGCCCTACTGCACCATTAGCTGACAACCTGCTTCTCCATCACATCTGCAAACAGTTCACTTAGACACTTTTGACATCTCCCACTTTAAAAAGCTATTTCCAGGAAGCTATTAACAAAAATGGATTCTTCCTGGTCAAGCTCAGGGTGAAGAAAGCCTCTAGCTGGGGATGTCAGGGTTGTAGCAATTGGATGCCCAGCGGATAATTCCAGGAAAAGAAAATCAATTTTGAAAAAATCAGAGTTGTCCACTGCTAGGATTTGTATCCTTATTTACAGGCTACAGAGCATCATACAAGGAAGTTACCAACCTGGTGAGGTTCTAACACCGAGATTTCTACTGAAATCTTCTTTCAGAGCTTGTATGACTGCCTGCATGTCTTCACTGGTTTCCTCCAGATTGATAATATCCTCAACTAGGGCAGCACTGATATTCACTTTGGCTTGACTCTGCCCTTTACCTTTAGCTGCAGATTACACACAAAAAAATTAGTTTCTATTTCTGACGAGTGAGAAAGTAGAAAGAAGATATTAAAGTCCTGGTCAGATTTAGAATTGAGTCTAGGATAAACTGAAGTAAAACCAGAGTAACTGTATTTTCTAACGAGTAAAGAGCTCAGCACTTGAGCACATCAGCCAAAATAAATAAATATAAAAAAAATATATAAATATTGAGAGAGATATTGCAAAACCATGAAAAAAACAGCTGGTTTTACCTTTTTTGGTAGCCAGCTGTCTGCTCAGCAGCATCTGCTGGCCACACTGCCTGCAGCCCTCCAGGAGCAGGGCTGGGCAGCCTCTGGGAGCCAGGGGCAGCCCCCTGGTCATGGCAAACGAGGAACGGTGCAGCAAGGACGGGAGGGCACGGAGGCACCTCAGCGCCAGAGCCATCGCTCACAGCTCCCCTCTGATCCACCTGCAGAAGAGAAAGGCAGGCGGGCTGCTGGGTGTGCTAAAACCAAACAGATTTAGGATTTAGGTGGCTGTGGGGGCAAGGTGACAGCTCAGTGGTGTGGTTTGGGGTTCTGCAGTGACCACGGGGCAAACGCAGTGGCAAGGGCTCGGTGGCTGCCAGCCCTGCCCACGGTATCAGCCTTTGCACGGCTGTCAGACAGGCCTCGGACACACAAACCGCGGCTGCTGAGCAGGAGCAGCTCACCACGGCATTTGTGTTCGCACGTCAGCCGGGCTGAAACTTTAATTCCCGTCTCACGAGGTCTGACACCCCCACATTCACAGGGTTTATTCCAGCCCGGGCCGTTCGAGCTGCGGCAACACCGACGGGACTCGGTCCCCGCGGAGCCGGCGGCGCTGGCAGCGGGGAGCTGCGGCGGGCAGCCACCGGGGGCAACCGGCCTTCCCTGCGCCTGGGGCACCGGGCACCCGACCCCCTGCCCCTCCTCCTCGGTCCCGATGCCGGTGCCCATCCCGGTGCCGGTGCCCATCCCGGTGCCGGTGCTGGTGCCGGTCCCGGTGCCCATCCCGGTGCCGGTCCCGCTCCCGATGCCGGTGCCCATCCCGGTGCCGGTGCTGGTGCCGGTCCCGGTGCCCATCCCGGTCCCGGTCCCGGTGCCCATCCC
>VWZT01001890.1:466223-479676 GCA_013397055.1 Pachycephala philippinensis | reverse complement strand
GCCCTCCGCCGCCCTCCGCCGCCCTCCGCCGCCCTCCGCACAGCCATGGAGCCGGGCCGCCAGGCGCTGCCGCTGGAGAACGCCTCCATCCTCTCCGAGGGCGCGCTGCAGGACGGGCACCGCCTCTGGATCGGCAACCTCGACCCCAAGATCACCGAGTGAGTGACCGCGCCGCGCCGCCGGCATCCGCGCCCTGCCGAACCCCCCGGGCGCCGCCCCGCAGCGGCACCGCCCCGGACGGGGCCGCGTTCCCGCAGCAGCACCGAACCCTCCCGGCGGTGCCACGCCGCCCCTCTCCGGGCCCTGCCCTGCCCCTCCCCGGCCCTGGCAGCCTCCCCCGAGCGCTGCCCGATCTCCGGTGCCACCAGCTCTCCGGGGTGTCGGGGGTGCCCCCGTGCCCGGCGGGCAGCACAGGCTGGTGCAGCACTCCCAGCTCCTGCCTCTGCCCCGCAGCGAGGGGTGACAGTCGCCCACCGGAGCAGACTTGCGCTCTGAGGAGCGGCCCGTGCCTGCTGGCGGCTGTTGCAGGCAGGGAGTCCCTGAAATGTGGGTGTGTCTGTACGTGGGGTGTCCCCACGGAGCGAGGGGCTCAGGGGCAGGTCCTTAACTCCTGCAAACAGCATCCCCCGAGGCACCGCTCAGGCTGGCAGCCCAGGGGCTGGAAACATCCCTGTTCTCTAAACTGGGCAAGTGTGGAGTATCAGGTTGGAGACTTTCAGGGTGACAGTGGTACAGACAGTGGTAAAGCAAGGCACAGCCCTGGAAATTGTAACCCAGAGTGGTTTGGGTTTGTGGAGAAATGAGGGGAGATCTGACAGCCAGGGATCTGTGTCACACAGGAGCCTTGGGCTGGTATTTTGCTGGTGTGAGTTCAGCAGAGGAGAGTGACTGGAGCAGTGGAGGTGGGGAGTGGTGGGACTGGCTGCTGTGGTGGGTAAGTGCATGAATCAAACACGTGTGTGAGCATTTAGTGTTTTCTCCAGGCTACAGATAATTATCTCCTGAGCAAGCATAACATTTGAACAGCTAAATTGTCAAGGGAATATGATGTGCTGTCCAATATTTGGATAGTGTGCTGTGAATTCACTAGGTTGTATAAAAAGGAAAGCAAACCAAAACAATTTGGGCTTTACACACTCATAACAAACAAGCATTTTTGATTACCTATTGTGTACGTCTGTCGTGGAATACTTTTTCTTCCTGGTTCTTTTTGTGTGTGTGCAGGTGCTGGGGTTTTATTCTAAGTGTGGTTCATCTGAGCAGAGCAGCTCCCTAATAGCCTCTAAATGGAATCATTAATGCATTGTGATTCCAGCCATTCAGCTTTGGGAGGTTTCTGCATTAATTACCACGTCTGTCCCACAGCTCTGCTGCTGTGGTTTGTCCACATTCACTGACCACGTGAAATTAGATGCAGGAATTCTTGAGTGTTTGCTGGGTCTGTAGGGATCCAGGAGCTGGGTTGGTGTGAGGGGAGGAGTGGAGGGTGTAAGTGCATTGGATCCTCCACTTCCCGGGGTGATCCTCAGTGGTGTCAGACCCTTTCAGTGTAGGTTGTTCCTTTTAATCTTGGCCAGATAAGTAATAGCTTTATATGGCAAAATTTACTGCTTTCATCACTTGGATGCGATGGTTTTGGTGGATCCTCCAAGGTTCTCAAACCTAGAGTGCTTCCATGCTCCTAAATGTTTAAAGTTTGCCCAGTGATGAGTGACAGTGCTTGCTGCTTATTTCATGCTTTATAATTCCGTGTTTTCCTTTTTGTTTTGCTTTAAAATGGCTCTTCTCTCCTGCAAATGATATTGTATCTCCGTTTCCTTGTGAATAAAAGAAGAGGAAGCTCCTTTTAACATGTTGTCAATGTAGAGAAAGTGTGTGGTCAGTAAGTTTCTGTAAATCATCTTGACCCTTTTTCTCTCATGCCAAGGGCTTACATCTCTAGTTCTAATTTCTCCTCTGAATTATTCCTGTTGAGGTTACTACTCACATGACTAAATCACACCCCTGAAAATGAAATGTTTCTGCATTTGCTGCTTTTATCTGTTTTTTAAAGAGTTGCCTTTGTTATTTGTATGTTGGATCTGTTTAAGATGGAGTAAGGTTGATTGAGTTGTTGGCGGAGTTAATAAGTGGTTGTGACACTCTGGAGCAGAAATGAGATCAGAAAGTCTTGAATCAATCCAAGACTTCCATTTAAAGAGCAAACTGTAGCTGCACTCAAGTGCTGGGGAGTTAATAGGAAATGTACACACTGGAGCACAAGCTGCAGGAACAGGCATTTATAAATGTAGGGCTGCCCACAAATTACAGCCTGGGAGCCGATGCTTTTGGGAGGTTATTGCACACCCTGAGCGGCTGTGACTCAGCTGGGGGTGCTGGCATGCCCTGTGCACTGGGTTATGGTGGCTCTTCAGCTGGGCATTCCTCCTTGCTGCTGGTGTTTGTGGGTGACTTCTGTTATCCAGCATCCTTAAAGCACTGGCTGCCTGTGGGAGCAGGTGCTGTTGGGAGTCTCCTCAGTGTGTTCTTAGCAGCTGGAAGGGAGAGGGCTGGCACCTTGTGACATAGGACGGTGTCTCCAGGCACTCTGGAAGCTGCAAGGTCCCTTCCATGGGGTCTGCACGAGGAGAGCAGCAGGTGGCTCCTCGTGGTTTGGTGTCACCACCATCACCGTGGGTGCCTGGTGCAGCATTTGTGCCCCAGCAGCACAGCAGGGCAGGGGTTGTGCTGTGGCTCAGCTGTGTGATCTCATCACCCCTCGGTTACATCTGCATGTGGCAGGTGGGGTGGAATTGCCTCCTCTGCCCATTCCTGTTTGTAAAGCCGTCTGAGACTTTTCAGGCTTTTGGACAGGCGAAGATTTCATTTTTATCTCGTTTCCCGTAGCCTTTCAGAGCCCATTCATTTTCCCCGGGTACGAAGTAGCGGGCGTTCAGCTTCCTCGGCCGTTGTGCCGCTTGTCGAGGATCCCATCTCGATGAGTCTCACCTAGAAAACAATGTGAGCACAAGTTGTTGTTACAGACCCCCGCTGACTCCCGGTGGGGCAGAATTCCTCGCAATAATAGTTTTCGCATGTGGCCCGGTCCCTGCGCGGGATCCTTGGGACAGCATTGTTCAGAGGAAGCCTTGCCTGCGTCTGAATAGCGCTCGGGGTGCCAGGAGGAAGAGAGGAGGAAAGGGAAATGGGGGAGCTGCAGGTTTGTCTCGCATTCACATCAGATGACAGGAAGTGGAGATGGAGGTTGGCCGCGGCATCCGTGCGGCGCGGTGGGGCCGCGGCGGTGCCAACAACTTCCAAGCTCTGGATGACCCACGTTGTTGCCATAGTAAAGCTTTTTGCGTCTTCTCACCTTTTTTTTTTTCACGAGGCTTCAGGTTTTCCATGACAGTTTTCTTCTTCGGTACCTCTTGGCCCCAAGAACTACTTGTCAAGTTACTGTTAATGCCCTCAATATTTTAACAGTAACAAACCATAATCACAGCCTGAAGCGTTGATTACACAAGATTTCTGAGCTGCTCCACGGAGAGGAGGTGACCTGCAGTTGTAAAATTGCAGGCATGGTTGGAAAAAGGATTCTAAATAAAATAGATGACATAAATTGCTTCTAGACTGTTGGTGAAATTTGTTGTAAAGGAACAACTGTCACCTCACTGCTAAGAAAGTACTATTTGAACACAGATGCCCTCAGGACAAAAACACCCCCAAAGAGTTCCTTTTGGCAAGGCAGCTGCAGGGTTTTTAGTGCAGAACTCAGGGAGAATCCTCCCTGCCCTTCCCCTGCCTCTGTAATGGCTAAAAGGGGAACGGCATCCTGGTGGTAAGGACTTTTATTTCCATACTGCTGAAATTCCGAGGGCTTTTTTGTAGCAGTATGTTTACAGAAACAAACCTGAGGTGCGTTTACGTATTTTGGAGGCTCTGGAAGTCCAACATGTGGAGTTTTTTACACATCACGTCTCCGAAGTCAGTGTTTTCACTTGCACATCTGTGTCTGCTTGTTGGAAGTGTGAGGTGGTGAAATTTGGCTACTGTGTAATCAGTTCCTTTTCTTTGCCCTGCTCTATTCTGTTTCCCCTGCTTTCTGAGCAGGGTTTGAGAGCTCATAGGCTTCTTGGAAGACCATGCACTTCATCTGTACTCCAAAGGATGTAGGAAGCCTTCCATAATCAATGACAGTGTGTGTTCCCCTGGGGGTTCACTTGGCCCTTCTGCACTGCTCGACTGTACACACGCTGCACCTTCACCTCTTTAAAAGTGCACATCCTGAATGTCCACCGTGACCCATCCTGTGGGATGACTCACATTCCTGGAACTTTCTTGCCTGGCTGCTGAGGCTTAACAAAGGGCTAGGGCCCTTTTCAGACATCCTATCAGGCTTTATTAGGAAGAATGTTGTCTTCCCTTCCCATTTGGACAATCCCTGTAGTTGCCTGGTGCACTTGGCTGCCTTGGGCCACTGCACCGTTCATGTCTGGACATGGGAGGTTTCATCCGGTGCCTGGTGTTATCCTGGTAGGCTCTCTGAGCTCTGAGTGTTATCTTAGACACTGAAAATAGGGGTTAGACTCTGTGGTTTGCTAATAAACACTGTACAGCTGCTTGGGAGATGAGTCCTGACTAAGACACCCTTATTAAACACTTAAGTAATCCTTAAATGCCAGGGATGGGGTCAGGCAGTGAAGGAGCAAGGAGTGTGACTTTTCTCCTAGGCCAGCCAGTGTTGTTAAACCAAAAAAAAAGCTGCAGAGAACTTTCAGGATTAGATGTGTCCTGTACAGCAAATGTGCTCCTTGTTTTAAGTTGCTCAATGCACTAGATACTAAGCAGACAGATTTACTCTGGCTTTCCCCAGTTTTATTGGAAACAGCACACTCCCCACTGGATGGCAGGAAGATAATTGGCTAAAGAAGTGTCTGACTTCCATGAACATGTCACTGAAAAGCTGTCTGAGCCAGAAGCACTGGCAGATTTAGGCTGGATGATACTGAGGGCTGGCTGGTGCCTTTTTTGTTGAGGTCTACTGGCAATGTTGTTCTGTTTATTCTTCTGTCTTCCTGCATCCCCATCTTTGCTAGGCAGGTGTCTGCGTGCCCTGGGCTGTCCTTGCCAGTGCACTGACCCTGGCTGGCACAGGGAAGGGAGGGTTTGTGCAGGGAGAGGGAGGGCAGCAGGAGGAGCAGGATCCTGAGGGATGCAGGGTGCTGTGGATTGGGGGCTCACACTGCTTGTGCTGGGAGAGGAATACAGGGGATGGAGCTTCAGGTGGTCACACCAGGGCTCGAGAGGGGGAGACAGGAGGGTTATGCTTAAAAGCAGGAGTGATTTAGGGAGGCAGGAGGCAAAGCCCTCCCAAACCCCTTGGGAGCCATTGCATAATTGTGCAAAAGGCAGCTATTAATAGATCTTCTGTGTGCCCTTCAGCTGGCACTGCTGGGAGGGAGCTTTGTGCCTTGGGGTTTTGGAAAGTCACTGGTAACACTGCTCAGAGCTATGGATGCTAAAGGGATGCTGCACAGGGCACCCACCTCTGCAGGGAGTGGGGAATGTGTGTGACACAGCTGAATGTGTTGTTACCAAGTGTGAGCTCTGTGTGTGTGTCAGGGGTTCCTCTCTATCTCCTCACTGTCAGTGGGATGAAACATGTCATAAATGTTTTCTCTTCCCTGCAGATACCACCTCCTCAAACTCCTTCAGAAGTTTGGCAAAGTAAAGCAATTTGACTTTCTCTTCCACAAGTCTGGTGCTCTGGAAGGGCAGCCGAGGGGTTACTGTTTTGTCAACTTTGAGACCAAACAGGTAAGTTGCTTTTCCATTTTGCAGCTGGTGATAAGGATGTCAGAAGAGCCCTGACACTGTGCAATAGCTCTAGAAAATTATTCATAGCAAGGTGGAGCAGCACTGCCATAAATCTTCAGCTGCTATGAGTCAGGTTTTATGGGAGTGTCCCAAAACTGCTGAGCCCAGAACAGGATGGAGTGGCTCATGGTCCCAGTGCACAGGAGCAGGGTCTGGACTGAGCAGGGGTAGGTGTTAATGACACACGTGTAACCTCTGTAGTGAGTCACAGTGTTTTCTCCTGCACCAGAAACCTTCCTCCAAGTGCTGTTCCCGGGGCCTCCATGTTTGGTATTTTCAAAACTGAGTATTTTCCGCATTTCCTTCCCCAAAACAAATGAAAGAATAAAACAGCAAGGCTGATAAAGTCTGGTTACTGGGAGTCTTTCGAAGATATCCCTGGGTTGGGATACAGTGGGATAAACTTTCTGTGCTGTCAGTGAGCTGTACTTACAGTTGGCTGAATAACAAAGAAAAAAGGCTCTTTCCATGTGGGTTGGTTTTGAGTAAAGGCTTGGTTTGTTTATGGAGCTGTCTTCCTGTGCAGGAAGCAGAGAAGGCGATCCAGTGTCTCAATGGGAAGCTGGCCCTTTCCAAGAAATTGGTGGTGCGGTGGGCACACGCACAAGTCAAGGTAAGCTGGTTGCTGGAAAATGGAATTGCTTTTAGTTTGCAAAATTTGAGAACTTTAATACTAAAGCCTTCTTATCAAGGCTGCCTTGGCCTGGCAAAATAATTTCAGTCTGTTCTAGGAAATAACTTGGAGAGTTGATGTTTACAATCTACAGCTTCTCCTGTCTGCCCAAACTGTGCTGGATTAGCTGTGAGTGAGGACAGGCCCTTTAACCTGGGGTTCTTTGGGAGGGGGCTTCTGCTCAGAGCAGTGTGAACAGATTACTTCTATAAATGTCCATGTTTTAACTTTTCCCAAACTTAGTGAGTAATTGGCTGGAAGTTTGAATCCTTCCCTTTGTGGTTTTCTGGATAAGGAGAGGTATGGAAATTCCCAATTACCGGTTACTGTGTTACTTTGTTCCACTTCTGAAAGCACTTATGTGGCAGCAGCTCTAATTAGTTTTGACTTTAAAGTAACATACTCTGCATCTAAGCTAAATATCCTATTATTCCTTGCTCCATCACGTAAACAATCAAGTTTTTAAAATTGACTTAGGCAGTACCTTTTGGAACATCCTTAATTTAGTATTTTTAAATTCGTGTCTTGTTTCTCCTACAGTTATTTACTATCTCATATTTGATAAAGCAGTTTGTTTTGAATAACTTTCTTTACAGATAAACAGATTTCGGGGGAGGCAGAGAGGAGATGCTTGTTGGTATTTTCCTTTGGGTAGTTTTGTTTTAGCGTGTGTTGATTATCCTCCAAGCAGCTTTCTGCTCTGTCTTATCAAGTATATTGGTGCAGCTGTTTCGGATGCTTAAAAAACCAAACCAGGTATCTTCATTAAAGGAGACCACATTGTTTTAGTTACTGACTTCAAGGGCTCTTGTCAGCACATCCCAGCTTGTGCAGATCCAGTCTCCATTTTCTGTAGCTGTGGAGCTACTGGAGTGCCACGTGCTTCCGGATGCCTGAGGAATGATCAGGCCACAGAAGGAGTCTGAGCTGGAGGAGCGAGTGTCTGCCCAGCTGCTCCGGGGTCTGGGGAGGAACATGCATAAATAATCACCTCGGTTCACATGGCATTTTCTAATCCCTCAGTGGAAAGACTTAACAGCACAAAACTTTGGCTTATTGTAACAAGAGTTTGTTTTAGACAAGAGCAGCACGGTGCTAGGCAGCTCTGAGATGAGTGGCCAAGGCTCACCAGACGCTGTCGGTTTGAGCAGCTCTGCTGAAAAACAAACCTGACTCTGTGCCAAACGAAATAAGGAAGCAGAACACTGCAAATAGTTCAGGAGGCCCGTTGCCCACAGAGATGACAGACTCACAAGCTGCCTTCTACAGAAAGGAGGTGGTTCCTAACTGGTCTTTTTTCTTGTTTTCCCCATCTTTTCCCCCAGGACTGCCTGGTTCTGTGCAGTCATGTGCTCAGGTTGCCTTCTGGCTCTGCACATAAAGAGCACAGCAAACAGTGCAGTAGTTACCTTCCAATTTACCATCTTTGCTTCCTGCCTTATGTAGAGGGGAACAAGAAGTGACAGGATAAGGTTTGAGGATCCACAGTACAATGCACATAACTGTTCAGTATCCAGTCTGCATTCCATGTTGGTACTAACCAAATACTGCGGTTGGGATTTGTTTCAGTGTTTGGCCACCAAACTCTTTCCTAGCAAAAGCTCCACAAAACCTGAGGCGATGTTAATCCAGCTTTAAAGTCCATCTGTGGGAAATGTTTCTTTGTTCCTAATTGCAGCTGACTCAGTCCTTGGTCTCTTGCTTGCTTGCAGAGATATGATCACAATAAAAATGAGAAGATCCTTCCAATCAGTCTGGAGCCATCTTCCAGCACGGAGCCGCCCCAGTCCAACCTAAGGTAGGAGATGGGTTGGGTGAGAGGTGACCCAGCTGTGGGACTGGCAGGGAACCAACTTCTTCCATTTCAGTAAGATTTCGAGTTGTTGGCATTGTTTGTGTTAAAAATCCAGCATGGCAAAAAAGCTGGATTGAAAGGGCAGTGCCTGTGGGGTCACTCACTCGATGTGGGACACTTCAGACTGGAAGTTTATTTTGTAATGTGCCAAGCCAATGGGCAGTAGGAAGGGAATGAGGTGAGGAGGGGAATTGGGAATGTGTAGCACTCCAGCTCCTTTGGCTAGAATCTCTGCACTTCATGTGAATTTCAGTGAGAAGGTTTTTACTGCACTAATTTGTTTCAGCAAAATGCTTATGAGCAAGAAGTTCTGATATAGTGACAGAATATTAAAACAAAATCACAGGTAGTACTTCACGTGAAACTAAATTTATTTTTTTTTGACAGTGGTTTTTTGCCTGTAGGTCTTGTTTGTGGGATGTGGTTAAATTCTCCAACTTTTGCATTTACCTAAAGCACATAGTGCTGCTTTGCCAATTCACAGTTTGTTTGAAAGGGTGTGTGGTTTTTCTCTGTGTTCTATCACTGGAACCCTGTGAGGAACCAGGACCAGATTAATGCATTTGCCCAGAGATAAAATGAGCTTGGAATTCATAAGTAACAGTCTAGGAGGTACAGAGCAGAGGGGTTTGAGTCATGCAGATTGTTAACTGCATCAGTGGCACAAAGGGGTTGTTCCAGTGAGGATGGATGGTGCAAGAAGCCACAGCGGGGAAGGGAACATTCCTCCCCGTCCATACCCAGTGGAGGATAGTGAATAACAAAAAGTCCTAGGAATTTGGGGTGTAACCTAGGATAGCTTCTCCCTTTGGGATAAACCCTGCTAATGCTGAAATAATGTTTCTTCCTGACCTAATTAGAGTCTGGGGTTTTCCCATTCCAAGCGGGCTGTAGCTGGGAGGAAGTCTGGCTTTCATTTCTCTGCTGTTCCCAGCAGCCTGCTCCGAGCTGTGCTCTGCTGCACATGCTCAGACCTCCTGAAATGACATCATTTCACGTGAAGTAGGAAGCCTTGTCGTGTTCTTGTCTCACTCAGTGTCCTCAAGAACACACTGAATAGGTGCAGGGGCTGTTATTTTGGGGTGCTGGGGTGTCTCTTGGAGGAGCAGACCCATGCAGAGGTTGAAATGCAGCAGAGTGGGTGGGCTCTGGGCAGTGCATTCCTGCCTTGTTGTGGATGCAGCCGTGGGGGCTGCCTGGCCCCTCCTTGTGCAGCGAGGATTCTCATGTCAGCAGAATCTCTGGATTTCTGTAGTTGGGTTTCATGCTAAGATCAAGCTCAATTTCCCTTCTGCTTTTTCTCTTTCCAGTGTCAGTGCAAAAATAAAGGCCATTGAAGCCAAGCTGAAAATGATGGCAGAAAATCCAGACGCAGAATATCCTGCAGCACCTGTTTATTCTTACTTCAAACCACCCGATAAGAAAAGGACTACTCCTTACTCCAGAGCTGCTTGGAAATCCAGAAGATGATGCTTATGAATGGATGATGGTAGCAAGAAACACAGCTTTGTATACCTGGAGTCCTCCAATGCTTTTGTACTTTTGTAGAGTGGGAAGGACGATGCCACCTGAGCAGGGCACAGCCAGCACAGCCCCCTGTCACTCCTGAGGGTCTGCAGCTCCTCCAGTGCAGCTCACAGCTGAAGGCTGTTCAGAGAAATAGGTTCCCTTCAAAGCCTGTGATGAACACACAGGCAACCTCTCGTTAGTGTGCATTCATTAGCCAGATTAGAAACAGTAACCAGCATTCGGAGTAAAGCACATCCAAAAATACTCCTTTAACTGATTACTTTTTAAAGTATTTTTGAACAAAATGTATTCCAATTCATGTTTTAATGGAAGGGAAAGCACTTGGTTTTGATTAACATGCTGTAGTTATCATGGAAAAACTTTTTCATCTCAATAAAACTCATTTTAAATAGATCTTGCAACACCTTTAGTAACTGTGCATGCAATATTTTATATGCACCAAAGCCAATTTTGCATTTTGATTTGCAGACTCCAGAATGTTACTTGATGATGTGATAGCCTTAAGCTAATGACACAGCACAGGTATTTTCAGTGTCATTTAGGCTGTAGGTGTGTGCCTGCATGTAGGAATTAGTGTATTTACACCCCACTGAGGTCTGTGCTGTGCCCTGAGCTTCGGCATTTGTGTTCAGTGGTCCCTGACAGTGGCAGCTCCTCATGAGCCAGATGTGACAGTGTGAGAGTGACTGCAGCCTCTGAGACATCTGCCAAGCCATGAGCTCGGTGTTTGCCCCCTGTCCTGCCCAGCTTTGGTTTCCACAGGTTGGTAGAGGTGGTCAGCTGCCTCTTGGTGTGAGGTGGCACCAGTGTTTGTGGTGAGCTGGTTCTGCTGTGAGCTGGGATTGCCTCAGGGGCCAAATCCACAGATCTGATGGAAGGCATTGCTCTGAACCATCTGATCCGCAGCACATTTTCCCCCTAAATGTCTGCAAAATAGAAATCTGAGGAAAAAACATTTTCTGGCTGCGTTTTCCCCTTCGTGCACACAGTGCTGTGACTGCATGTGCCACGGGGATGTCAGAGAGCTCATGTGCCTGGGTCCAGGTGACACTGGTCTGATTTTCCAATGTCTGCCCTCCCCAGTCCTGTCAGACCTCATCGGTCACTCTTGAGCTGCTCCCCCGAGCTGGTTAATGGTGGTCTCAAACAGGAGGAGGAAAACAATTTGGAAAGAGCCCCGGTTTGTGCAGGCAGGAGTTGCTCAGTGGCACAGCCCAGGGAGGTTTGTATTCCTGCAGCAGCAGCACACCTCCCTCCAGGCAGAGCTCGCTTCCTGCTGCCGAACCGAGCACCTGGAACGGAGCCGTGCCTGTCTGTGCTGGAGGATTGTTGAAAGCCTGAATTGTTAAAAAGTAGGTTTCGTGCTGTTAATGTTTGTTTCCTAGTTTTTGGGTACCTGAGTAGAGGAAAAACTGGTATTCTTGGGAGTTTGTACCCCTCTGAATGTCAGTGACCCCCGTTTGCATTTCTCTGTGAACAGCCTGTGTTTGTTCCTGCATGGTCTGAGATTTGTAGCTTTCCGGGTCTGTATCTGCGTTGTTTAGAACAGCTCTGAATTCTGTTCCAGTTAGGAATTTAGAAGATACCTGGTTTCAAATGGGTGTGTGGCTGTGCTCCCATCAGAAACATACTTTGATATTTATTTGTATTTAAATACAATTTGTTGAAATTCTTACGGCTCTAAATAAACATTTAAAATGCATGTTTTCCTCCAGGAAAGCCGAGGGTGGCAAGCAGGAAGTGAGTGAGGGTGGTAAATGCTTGGCATCAGCTGAAGTCCACTGACAGAATCTGGGGTACAATAGCATCAGTCTTTTTTTTTTTTAATTATTTCTTTGCACTGCCACGGTCGCTAACAGAAGTGCCTTGTCTGTCGCTCGGCCAGACTCAGACCTGGGGGAGCTTTATTGCAGGTCGGTGTTTGTGTTGGTCATTCCTGCTGCCGCCGGCCTGGCAGCCGCTGGTGCTGCCTGCGCTTCCCGGGAACGCTGCGGCTTCCCGGCGGCCCTGCGCCAACAGCACAGCGAACCCAGAGATCCTAACCCTGGAGCTGGGAGCAGGGGAATGCTCAGAAACGTTTCTTTTCATGAGCATCAACCCTGGGACTTTGCATGAGACCGTCGTAAAAGAGATTTGGAGAGCACCGGGGAGCGCGGGATCGCTGCGGCCGGCGCTGGAGCCGTAAGTAGGGAGGTTGGCAGCCAGTGGTGGGAAGGAGAGCAGGGCTTGGTGCCTGGCTCCTGTGAAGAGGAATGGGGCTGTTTCTCGCCTCCAGCCTGCAGTCCTGTCCTCTCAGGGGGTTCCTTGCTCCCCCTGTATTTCCAGCAAATCCATGGGAGCAAGGTGGGTTACTGAGGGCAGTGTTCACCATGGCCACAGTGTGGGTTTTTCCGTGGTGTTTGAACCATTCTGCCTGTGGTGACAGTCCCTCCTCACTTGGGATTGGCATGGAATCTTCACTCTGGGAGCATAGAACATTCCCAACCCCAAATTCTGGGATTCTGGCCGAGCTGCTGCTTGACATGCTGCCACCTTGTTGCTGCCTTGTACAAACTCCAGCACTGGTGGAGGGAGCACACGGGGGTAAGAACAGGGGTGGGCTCGGTGCTGATACCTGGTAGCTCCGGGGCTTTGCGTTCGCCAGTCACTGCCCAGGCCCTGCTGCTGGTGCAAGATGCACGTTGGAGATCTGTCTGCTCTCACCAGGCAGTGAGAGCAGGAGACCCTGCAGAGCCAAGACTTAATCCCAAGGCTGGGGAAAGGCAGAAGCTGGGCTGGAATCACCCAGTTCCTGAGCCTGTTCTGGCTTTGTGGGGTCCAAAGAACCTGATCTATAGTCATGAGAGCAGGGCAAGCATCTGCTGGGGTGCATGGTGCTGGTCTGTGGTGCTGGACCGCGGTGCTGAGCCACGGCTGCCACAGCCCAGCACCACTCTGGGGATGCAAACAAACCCCACACGGCCCTGCCTCGGCCGGTGCTGCATAGGGGGCAGACAGCTTTCGTGGCTGTGTCCATGAAAACTCCTACTTGTTTCTTCTGGAGCAGCCAGAGCTAATTCAGACCCCGCCAGTGAGAACGAAGGGTTTAAATTGTCCTTTCTCAGCATCTCGCCTCTGCACTTGTCCGTGTCCCCCTGTGCTCGGGGCCTCTGCGGAGCTGGGGACAGAGGGGAGGACAAGGGCAGGCCTTGGGCTCCGTTTCCTGGGGGTTTCTTGGGCTTTCCTGCAACCTCGATGTTTAAACCTAATGCCCTGTATTTATTCTAAAATGGCTTTCATCTGATTTCCCTCTCGGTTAACAATTTAGCTGTCACAATCAATAACGGCGAGGATCCATCCCCGGCCGCCATCAGCTCACGTTACCGTCCTGCAATTACCCGGCGGTGGCACCGCTGCCGGGGCTTTGCCGGGGAATTATCAGGTTACTAATGAAGCCCGGGCAGCGGCGGGCGGCCAGACGCCGCGGCGGTGGGCGCGATCCCCGCTGCCGCGATCGGAGGGGGGCCACGGGGCCGGCCCGGACCGTGCGCCCCGTC
>VWZT01001890.1:434889-463371 GCA_013397055.1 Pachycephala philippinensis | reverse complement strand
CTCTGCCCCGCGGTTACGGGCGGGGCAAAGGGAAATAAAACGAAAATCGCGGAAGCCGCCGCAGGACGCTCCCGGTTCCTGCGGCGCCCGTTCGGGGATCGCGGGGGCTCGCAGTCCGCGCTCCGCACTTGTGTTTTGCAAAAAAAGGTGGGGGTTTGGAGAGATTTTTTATTTCATTTCGGTGAATCTCTGAGCGGCGGCAGCGGCGGCAGCGGCGGCAGCGGCGGCGCTCGGAGCCCGGCGGGTGCGGAGCTGCCTCGCTCCCCCCGGCCCCGCGGGGATCGCTGCGGCCCCCGGCCGAGCCCCGGGCTGGTCCCGGCGCGGTGGTCGGGGTGGCGGGCGGGGGTCGCTCCCGCCGTCTCCCGTGGCAGAACCCGCCGGGCTGAGGCACCGCCGTCGGTGCCCGTGTGCGGCCGGGAGCCGCTCGGCAGGGCTGGGATCCCTCCGGCTGCCCCCGGCCAACTCGCCCCGTTGTCCGCTCTCTCGGCCCCCTCCAGCCCTGGGAGCATCCCGGCTGGCATCTTGTTGACTGCAGCCAGTGGAACCTGGGGCGTGACACGGGCTAAACCTGATCCTGGGGATGGATTTTAAAATTTTTGTTTATTATTTGAGGCAGATTAAATGTGTGGGGTTTTTTTAAAAGCAAAGCAGAGAAACCCCATCCTAACGCGTGTGGTCCTTGGAGCCAAGGCAGACGGAAGGGGCAGTGGGATGCTCTGCACAGCTCACACGGATGCTCTGTTGCTGCAGTGCTGATTCCTCCAGCACCGGGGCTGTTGGGGGACGCTGAGGATGAAGGTTGCCGGGCACGGGGCTGTCATGTCACAACCCCACTGCCCATGGGGAGTGAGGTTAGGCCTGACCTGTCCAAGTGTCCCTTCTCTGTCCCCATCAGGGGCTGTGTAGGTGCTGGCACTGATGTGAATCCATGGCCTCGTGTGCATTTTTGAGCAAATGCTGCTGTTTCCTGTGTCTTGTCAAATAATTACATTTGGCATCTAAGGCTCCAGCGCTTCAAGGAGAACCAAATTAAAATTGGAGCTCATTGAGCAGAACATTGTGTTCCCGGGCGATGCAAGGGCTGCTCGCAGCCAAGCTCCCACGGCTCCGGCCGCCCAGAGGCCCGGCGTGATCCTGGTGTGATTCCTGCTGTGCCCTGCTGTGACCTGGGTGGGCAGTCTGTAGGCATGTGACCTTGGGGTCAGTGGCCTGGCTGTGGCTCAGGTGGCCTTCACCCCTCGCTGTTATATCCCACCGGGATGATGCTCTGCTCGGGCATCACCGTGGCGCAGCGCGAAATCCTCACTGAGGCACCGCTGCTGTGAGACTGGGGAGATGTCTGGGAGCTGCAGCTGCCTCTGAGGGCTGTGCTGGGGGCTTCCTACAGACCCAGGAGGGGACAGGAATGTTTGGAGCTGTGAGTGGCCCTGGGGCTGGGTTCCCACAGGCGGGGATGGACAGGAGGGCTGAGGGAGCTGCAGCACCTGGGTACGAGTGGCGTGGGAGAGGCAGGATGCACCAGGGCATCCTCCCGCCTCTGCTCTTCCCGCACCCCGGATGATGCAGCAGCCCCTGGGGGAGGTGGGATGAGTCTTGTTGGGATGAGGCTCTCTGAGATGAGTCGTTCCTGGTAACGTTGTTGTCTGTTTCCATCTCCCAGAGCTAACCT
This sequence comes from Pachycephala philippinensis, assembly GCA_013397055.1. Taxonomy (NCBI): domain Eukaryota; kingdom Metazoa; phylum Chordata; class Aves; order Passeriformes; genus Pachycephala; species Pachycephala philippinensis. The sequence continues at coordinate 461,702 of VWZT01001890.1, read as the reverse complement.
TTGGGAAGAGCATCTGCTCACCAACCACAAACCATGTGCACAGGGCATGAGCCGATGGCTCTGATAGCGGTTGGTGATGCTCCAGCTTGTGCCACGGTTCCGGGCTTGGATAAATCCTCTGGCTCTGTGTCTCTTTGCTACAGTGTGGCCCTGTCCCCATTCCCATCCCTGTCCCTGCCAGGCAGGTGGCAGGAGTCATGTGGAGCCCCTCTCCTGGTGCTCTACTGCCCGAGCAGATGGAGCTCTTTGGGCTCTCACTGCCCTGCGAGCTCGGTGAGCTGAAGCCTGTGTTGTGTTTGAGCTGTTATTTGCGGTGGTGATGGGTAGGGACAGACTTTTCGCGGGCATTTCTCTCCCCGTTCCTGTGTCCCTGGCAGTGGCGGTCCCACGGTGGCTGTCCCTGCAGTGGCAGTCCCTGCGGGGTGGCAGTGGGTGCTGTGCCTGGCCCCAGCTCTGTCTCTCTGCGATCGCTGCAGCGGTGCCGCAGGCGGGAGCTGGCCGGGAGCCGCAGGCGCAGCGCCGCTGGTTGCGGGTGCCGCAGGCGGTGCAGCCCGGTGCCCGCGGTGCTGCTGAGCCTCAGCCTCTCTCCGCGTGCTGCTTGTGCCGTGCCTCTGCGGGGACAGCGGCATCAGCCCCTGCCCGTGCTGCTGCCGCGGCCACACGAGCCCCTGCGCCTTCGGCAAACCCTGCCCCGCTCCCTGGGCACCGCTGCCAGCCCGGGGCTCCTGCCTGGTCCTCGGGAGACGCCTGGGTGTCTCCCCCAGATGCCAGCTGATGTGTGATGGGGATGTGTGACCTTTTCCGAGTGGTGCCTGGTGCCTCAGTTTCCCCCATCCCCTGCTGTGCTCCCCCCGCCGCGGGCTGGGATTGGAGCGGGAGCGGCGATCACCACGTGCCATTAGCTCCCTGCGCCTGCCCCTCGCTTGATACTGTTCAGCAAGTACGACTGTTTACATAGCACATTGTTCAAAGTAATTCAATTTACAGGAATGATCTTTATTTCTAAATAAAAAATTAATACAGTTCTTTTGTTTGTGCGTTTATATAAACGAGCTGGCACAAAGTCAGTTTACAATGTTCCCATCTGAAGTAAATTAGTGAAGTCTCTTAGCTAAGTCTCTGTATAATTTCAGCACAGAAATGTCCTCTTTTTTTTCTTTTTTGGTCAGCTATGGTCAGGCTGAAAAATTTAGACCCTTCTTTTCCTCCCAAATAGTTTTGCTATTAGTAATCCAGCACAGGACAGTCTTTCCACATCTCGCTGGGCCCACGGTGGGCAGCAGTTCCGCGGTGTGGGGTCGGGCACGGGCAGCACGTTGGTCGTGGTGGCCTGACGTGGGCTCTGTCTCTGCCTGTCCGCAGAGCCTGGGGCTGCTCTGGCCGCTGAACTGAAGGGTTTGTGGTGCGGGGTCTCTCCTGTTGCTTGGTGTGGTCATTTCTTGTCAGTGTTTGGTGCCTGCGCTGAGAGATGCTGGAGCTGGGCTGCCAGCGGCTCTGCTTCCCACTGTGGTGAGGGGCTGGCAGGAGCCCTCGGGAGCTTGAGGTGGCAGTGGCAGTGCTGGGGCTGTGTGGGGAAGTGCAGTGACTGTGTTGGAGCCAGTACCACCTCTGGGGTGGCAGAGGAGATGCTCCCCTCTCTCCTGATGCTCTCGCTGCTGCTCATTGCATTTATTTTTTTAAGCAGCAGTAATACTGAAATGCAGAAATCAAACCAAGGCCATGCCTGGCACCTCATGTCAGACACTGGCCTGGGGGTTGAGGGCCGTGGGGGCCACATCTGCTGCTCCCTGTGAATCACCCACCCTCAGCCATCAGCATCCTGATGGGAATGGGGTTTTTCACACAATCACCTTGTGAGGGGATCCTGGCTGTCTTGTCTCTTCACTGCGCTGAGCTACCTTCCAGCACAGCTCACCCCAGCGCAGTCATCATCCTCTCACAGCGAGGAGACCTCCTCCACGGGGGAAAAGCAGATGTGTGCGCCTGTACGTGTGAGGAGAACACACATGGTTTGATTTATGGCAGCGGGAGAGAACCAGCTCTGACACAGTTTCCATCCGAGTCTCACACTGGCTGTTATCAAAATAAAAAACCCACGGGCTTGGAAGCTGATTCACGGCGCTGCGTCACCTCAGCCCCTCGGCCGCGTCTGGCGCCGCAGGGCTGCAGTGAGTTACACCCCACTCCTGCCCACGCCACGGCAAAGGGCACCGGGGGGCAGCTCCATTGCCTCTCTCCACCAGTAATGGGTGTTGGGGGAGTTGGGGTGCTCGGGGTGAGAAATGGGGTTGACAGCAGTGCTTATAACGTGGCATCGTGCTCCCTGCCCTCACCTGCCTCTTCTCCTCCGCAGCCGGTTCGGTACGAAGTGTGCCCGCTGTGGCAGGCAGATCTACGCCAGCGACTGGGTGCGGCGAGCGCGGGGCAACGCCTACCACCTGGCCTGCTTCGCCNGGCCTGGTGGAGGAGAAGGTGCTGTGCCGGATCCACTACGACACCATGATAGAGAACCTCAAGCGGGCGGCAGAGAATGGTACGGAGCGCCAGCGGCCACGGCCTCGGCGCGGGCACTGTGCAGGGTGTCACTGTCCCCCACGCTGACCCTCAGCACAGGGTGTTGGGGTCGGTTCTGTCGTTGCCAAAAAGGGTGATGGGTGGCCCTTGGCTGGCAGAGGGCTCATGGGGTGGCCAGTGTGCTGGCAGCACCTGCGGCTCGTGGCAGACCTGTGTGCCGTGGGCAATGCCAGGGACAGTGCCTGGTCTCGCACAGCCCCACATGCAGTGCCTGAGGAAGCTGCTGGGATTTTGGGGCTGTGAGTCATAAATGTAGAAGGTGGGATTGGCGATTTGACAAAACCTTCCCATCATTTTCCACCTTCCCTGCCCATCTGGGGTCGTGCCACTCCCAGCTGGACAGTGCTGTGCCATGGCCGGCCACCCTCCACCACCCCAATTGAGTTGGTGACACCGAGGTCATGCAGCACGGCAGCTCCTGTCCCTTCCTCGTCCTCCTGCATGGCAGTGCCCAGAGAGATGCTCAGAGGAATGAATTTGTGGGGTGAATCCAGAGCAGTACGCAGGGAGGCCGGGCAGTGCCAGGGCCTGTCCTGGGGTGGAAAGTACTTCAGCACGTGGTGGGCACAGGGAGTGACACGCCATGTCCCGGCCCATGCAGCATGTGGAAACCATTAACAACCTGACAGGAAAATAATATGTTTCTGTTTACTGTGTTTGAGTAAGAGGACGAAAACAGAGTGCCCAGTTGGGCTGGGAGAGTCCCGGCTCGGGACGTGGCTCACGGAGTGTTGGTCCATCTGGTCAGCTGCTGCGGGAGCGTGAGGGAGTGATGGGGAGCAAGGGTGGAGGGGGAGAAGCCACGTGTCCTGGGGGAGCAGAATGGTGTGAGGACAGCAGGGTCTGGCACTGGGGAGTCCTGCAGAGCTGTTGTCCCAGCTGAGGACTGGGATGGTGGGTTTGCTGCTGCTGCTCGGAACAACCTGCTAGTGTGGGCTGAGCACCAGCGTTGGGCAGTGCTGGGGCACCCGATGAGTGTCAGGTGTCACTACCTGTGTCCAAGGCGTTTTGAGAAGGGGGTGGGATCACTTTGGAGAGCTGTAGTTGCTGTGGAGTTGGAGGGCCGCACTCCCCCCTCCAGTAATTACCCAGCAATTTCTTCTGCACATGAGGTTTTACATACAAGAAAAATAAACAGATGTTGCTGAAGTCAGAGTCCCATTCATCATCCGAAAAGAACAAGTCAAACTATATGAGAAAGTCCTTCAACTCAAGCCAAGACAATCACAGCCTGGTCCAGCTCGTGGAGCGATCGCCGGGCTGTGCAGGCGCATCCTGGGAGCGGGAGAGCGCCAGCCCTGCTCAGCCGCCCTCCCTCACCCACCTCCCTCACCCATCCCTCGGCACTGCCCAGAGCAGCCAGGGCTGCAGCACGGCCCCAGTGAGGAGTGAGGCAGTCCCTGGAGGCTGCACGGCAGCGTGAGCACGGCTGGGCTCGCCCCGACACTGTGCTGGGCAAGGGGAAGGTCAGTGCCCCCCTGGAGGGTCCCCCTTAGTGTGGCCACCCCAAGGCCGTGGGGATGGTGCTGCTCCTGCTGCTGCTCTGGGACCCAGGAGGAAGAGCAGATCAGGGTGCTGGGATGGTTTGGGGCTGCGGAAAGGAGCAAAGCGCCCACTGACGTGCTCTCAGCAAATGAAAGGACTGATGGAGGCAGCGCCCAGGAGGAAAAATGGGGTCACAGGGAGCAGCAAAGAGCAGGAGTGATGGATGTTGGTGAGCCTGGCAGAGACAGGGTCCCTTCCGAGCCACTCCCTGGAGGATGTGGCCAAGTGGTGACCGCGAGTCAGGGCCAGTGGGACATCAGTGCTTGCCCTCACACACCACCTTGACCCTCTTCCTGCTGCTGTCTCCCCTTATTCCCTGTGGCTTCCACCACTTGCTGCATTTGTCTTAATTCAGCAGTAAGCTCCTGGGGAATGGTGGTTTCTCCTTCCCTGTGTGTGGAGGGGCTCAGCAGCCCGGGGCAGCTCCCGAGTGGCAGCGCTGGCTCCCCTCTTTCTGCTCCCACTGCAGCAGGGGATGCTGTGGGTGTCCCACGCTGCGATGCCAGGGGTGCTGTCCCTCAGCTGAGGGGATGCTGTGGCTGTCCCCCGCTGTGATGCCACCAGGTGTGGTGTCCCCCAGATGAGCAGCGGCTGCACGTGGAGGGGGCGGGTGGGCAGGTGGGTTTCTGACCCGTGGCTCACAGGGCTTCTCCCCTGCAGGCAATGGGATCACGCTGGAGGGGGCAGTGCCCTCGGAGCAGGACAGCCAGCCGAAGCCAGCCAAGAGAGCCCGCACCTCCTTCACCGCCGAGCAGCTGCAGGTCGGGCAGGAGGGCCGGGGGGCTGGGAGGGGCCGCGGCTCCCCAGCCTCACCCTGAGCCCCTCTCTCCTCTCCCCGCAGGTCATGCAGGCACAGTTTGCTCAGGACAACAACCCCGACGCACAAACGCTTCAGAAGCTGGCGGACATGACGGGGCTGAGCCGGAGGGTCATTCAGGTGAGGGCAGCGACGGGCAGGGTGCGGCCACCGGCGGCCGAGCAGCCCCGAGCAGGGCAGCGAGGGGGCACCCGAAGGCTGGCACCAGCCAGGGCTCGCAGCCCCGTGGCTCCTCACCCCCGGACCTGCAGCATCCACAGTTTCGTGCTGCCTCCCCTGCGTGCCGGCTCTGCTCCCGCAGCCATGCCAGCACCATTCTTTCTCTGTCTCGCTCGTGGGTTTTCTATTTGTTTTTCCCTCTTATGATGCAATGAATCAAAACCCCAACAGCCCCAGCAATCCGCAATAAATCACTGGGTGGGAAAGCTGCAGCTAGCTCGAGGTCCTGGAGCGCTGTGCTGTGTCCCAGCCGCTGACAGGGAGTGTGGGAGCTCCCCCGGCAGCCGTCCCTGCCACGAGCAGGCAGAGCTCACCAGCGTCAGGAGGCATTGGGATCGGGAATTTTAAGGAAAAGGGGTTTTGCAGCCCCAGGGGACACAGTGGCAACGAAGTCCCCACGCCTGAGCTGGGAGGAGAGGGCGACTGGTGCCGTAGGACTGAGAAATGTCCCCTCTGCAACTCCCAGCTCACAGACAGCCCGGCTTTGCCTCTTGGTGACATTTATACTCATCGCTTTAATGTTCTGCTCACATACTTTCTGCATACAATAAAAACACGGGTGATTAAAATAAATTTGGAGCTTTCATCCAAGATTGTTTTGCCAATGACACATTTAAATTTTGTGTGTGAAAATCTGGCTCGAGCCTCTGTTACTGAGATTCTTCGTTTAGCTAAGGATCAAGCAGGCTGCACACCAGGTGATTTTTTATGTGGATATTTTTTAAAGGCGCTTTGAACAGAAAACAATTTGTCAAATGCTTACGACTGTTTCCTTCTCTGTGGTCCAGTGTGCTCTGCCTTGGAGAGCTGATCTTCACTCAGTCTTGGAGAAGGTTTTTAGTCCCAGCTATCTTTCAAAAATTAGAGCATGAGAAACAGATCACCTCTTTAGTATAAAAAGCCCCTTCCATGCATGTTTTAACTCTAGATGTTAACTAACTACTCCCTTAATTAAAAGCAGTGAGATAAGATCAGAGATCTCGCACCTGCTGCTCACACAGACTATGGCTGTATCTCACCACAGTACCTTCCTTTCTCAGCTTTAATGTTCTGCTGATGGTGTTTTTGAATATGATAAACCACAAGTTATTAAAACAATATTGTTTTCATCATTCTTAAAGTCACAACTTATCCTAGTTTAAGCTTCCACTCAGTTTTTTCTGCTCTTGTTTCTCTCTTTGCCAATGCTCAAGTGTCCCAACCGATCTCAGCTGTGCTTTTAGGCCAGGTGAGCTGGGGTTGCAGATTAAGATTTAAATAAGACCTTGAAAGGTGCTGCCATCATTTGCAGGAAAGCTGTGCAGCGACAAAGCTTTGCCTACGCAACCTCTCTCTTGCTCTGGTGAGTGTAAAACAAACCTGTGGAAGCTGGTGAGGGGCAGATTTCTCTATTTCTTTCCCATTTTGTAAACGCTTCGAAGAGTGTCCCCATCCAAGGACCCTGGTGAAGGACCACGCTCCAACCCAGTTGTCTCTCAGCTGTCACAGCGTTCGCTGCTTTCGTTCCAGGTTTGGTTTCAAAACTGCAGAGCCCGCCATAAAAAACACACCCCGCAGCACACGGTGCCGCCGTCGGGAGCGCCCCCGTCCCGCATCCCCTCCTCGCTGTCCGATGACATCCACTACTCGCCCTTCAGCAGCCCGGAGCGGGCCCGCATGGTGACGCTGCACGGATACATCGAAAGTAAGGAGGGCGGCGGGGCCGGGGCAGGGAGAGGCGGTGGCAAAACCCTCCTTGTGCTGAGGGTGCGGGGCTGGTGCCCGTGCTGCTCCTGCTCCTCGTGTCTGATAAACCTTCCCTTCGGGATTAACTCGCCCCTAGGAAAGTCAGTGCTTGGGTTTTACCTGGCTCCTCCTTGGCCCTCTTGTGCCTCTGTGTCCTGGAGGAGAGGTGTGGGTGTGCCCCGTGGGGCAGTGCTCAGTGGTCTCCTTCCTGCTCACACCAGCAGAGTTCTTTCCCTGACAGTTCCCGGTGCCAGGGAATGATTTGTGAGTGAGGGGCAGCTTTGTCCATGCCTGGACAGAGGTTTGGCTCTGTGGCTCTCTTCTCCCCTCCCTCGCCCACGAGGGCTCCTGCTGCACCTCTGCCTGACCCGCCGGGCCCCTCCTGCTCGCCGCGGGTCCCGTGGAAGCCCGGCCGTGCCGGATGGAGGGCGTGTGTTGTTTGCAGTAACAGAGGCTGAAGCCCCTTCTCATCCACAGGTCAGGTACAGTGTGGACAAGTGCACTGTAGACTTCCCTACACTGCTCCACCAGTGCACCTCAAAGCAGACATGGAAGGACCTCTATCTAACAGGGGTGAGAAGGTAAATGTAGTCCCTCTTCCAGGCTCCGGGGCCAACCCTCCCCTGTAGCAAAGATTTGTGTGTAACATCATTGCCACTGCCGTCTCCTGTCAGCATCACTGCTTCTCCATGACCTCAGCAGCTGCCACCCACCCCTGTGTCTTCTCTTAGTTTTGGGGGCCCTCAGGTTGATGTACCCCACTGTTGGTCAAAATGGCATCACTGTGTTCCTCACCGGACACCCCTCGTTGTTGTGACGTGCTGGGACTCTGTGCCTGCATCCACTGAAGGCTCTCTCATCCTCCTGCCTGAATCCTCCCTGGTTTCCCCTTCCCGTGTGCCCTGGGCTCTGTCCTGCTCCGTTCCTCAGGCGCCTGCACGTGTTGTCAGTGTGAACAGCAACTGGCTGTTAACGGAGCAGGGGGGAGCTCCAGCATGTGCTAACTTCCCAGTTTTCCACGAGTTAACAAAAAAGATTCATTTCTTGCGGATTGCAGTATTGCTTTAAAAAAAAAAAAAACAAACCAAAAAACCAAAACAACTGGCTGTTACAATATCTGAAGTAGGAATGTTATTTCACAATGTCTGGCCAGGAGACAATATTGCATGTTGATATTTTTCTGTTCAGCACTTACAGTATCTGTTCTAACACACGGCTTATTGGGGGCAAGACTTCTCAAACATGCTTGGAAGATTTTATTTAGGACTCCAGTTTCAGTGGCTTCCTTTTCAGGGAACACTGAGCCTTTGGCAACTCTGAGTGGTTTTAGCTTTTGTCTTCACTGTTAGAAGTTCTCAGCACCTCTCTTTTCAGATCTCTCTCTACTCAGTGCAGCAGCTTATTGAGCTCTGTTTCAATGGGCAGAAGAAGGGGAACAGCAAAGTTACTTCTTTAGTCTAAATTCTACCATTTTGTCATATCTGCCCAGCAAGCTGCAGAGTTTTCAGAAAATATTATACAGTCCTGGTGGTGTCGTTAAGAGAAGCTTCACTGCAGCAAGCAGCTCCTGATTTAAATGCAATTACTGGCTCACAGCTGTTGCAGAACAGGGTTCTCAGGACACGGAGCTTCCCCCCAGCCAGCTCCCTTTCTAAACAATCACTTGCATGTTGAATTTCTGAAAACTGAAGTAGCTTTTTTTTTTTGCCACATCCAAAAATTTTTAACAGCAGAGATAGTGGAGATCCTGGGAAAACACATTTAAATGCTGAGTGTGTGTTTCCCTCTGTGTGGGGAGCACACCTCACCCTCCTCTCAGGGTGCCCAGTGCAGTGGCCGGAGAGAACTGAGCTGTGACCAGCTCAGCGGCTGCTCCCCCTGCCCAAAGGTGGGGAAGGAAGGGGCTGTACCTGCAGAGCAGCGAGGTGCAGCGTTTTGGGGAGCCTGTGCTGATCAGTGAGTGAGGTGGACAGTCGGGACTGCTGGCCATGGTCTTTGTCTTTCTTGGTAGCTGCTGTATCATGGAACAGATGAATGAAGCGCTGGTTTTGGTGTGCTGCCCGGTTTTGTTTGGTTTCACAGCCCAAGGTGTGGTGCACCTCTGCCACAGCCCTGTCACCTCCTGCCTGGGCTCCTCGGTGCGGCTCCCGGGCAGACAGTGCTTCCAGAGAGGGATTTCCTACAAGGAATCGGCTGCCCCAGCAGAGCCCGTGTCTGTTCTGCTGCTCCCTGCACGCACACCGCGAGGGCTCTGTCTCTGGATGCCGCTGACACTCGATCCCGTTTTTCCCCCAGGTCATCCTCTTTCAGTACTGACTGCGCGGACTCTTCCTCACCTGCCCATGGCCCTACCAGCACCACTGCCCCTCAGCCGCTGACACAGCGCCCAGCCCACGGCAGCTGCCACCAGTCCCGATGGGGGAAGCTCAGATCCAGCACTCTCAGTTCTTTCCATCGACCAGCACCTCGCGTCCGCTCCGATTTCTCCAGCGACACTCTGTGTATGTGTGTGTTGAGTGCAGAGTTACATTTTACACTTGTTTCTTGTGGACTTGTAGAATGACCGTGAGTCTCTCCAAGGCAGTGCCAGACACAGTCAAAACTGGTGACTCTACTGTGCTTGCAAGTCTTGCTCCCAAACCCATGGGAATATGAACAACCCAGAACACGCTGAGTCTCGGGGGGGTCGATGATCACCTCTGAGCACAAAGGAAGGAGGAATTTATGTGGTTTGGCCTGATTCTCTTTGTGCGCCAGTGAAGCAGTTCCTGGACATCCCTCCTTCTTTCCACTCGCATGTGTGAAATCTGAAATTGGCTTTTCGGCTCAGCAACTCGATATATAGACAGACTTTCCTGAACCAAACTCGCAGGTAGCTGAGACTCCACTGAGTGGAAAACATGATGCCAGCTGGAAATAGGCAGTTTTTCTTCCTCCTCAAAGTGCTTTAGAATCACATGTCCTTTGATCACTCAAAGGTAAGTAAATCTTAGTGTTTTTCCCCCCGTTTTATAGGAGGGGAAGCAGAGATGTCCTAAACTGAGAGGAACCATGAGGGTTGGTGGCAGAGCCAGGTTTAGCACCCTGAAGTTTTTGATTGCTGACTTGTTCTTAGAACACTGAGTATCTCTCTCCTCTCACAGCCATCAGCCAAAATTTTTTTTTTTTTTTTAAAGTTTTTTACTCTTGTTCTTTATTAACAAGCTACTTTATTTCCTTGGAGTCATATTGGATCACAAATGGGTAATTTCAGAATGTACCTACAGAAAACTCTCAGACAATCCATGCTCTGGGACTGGGAAACGCTCAATGGAAGGTGGCCATAAAGGTGTAGAAATGTTCTGCCCTGCTGTGGACTCAAGTTCAGTCAGTGGAAAGAGTTGGGTAGAAACTGGAGACCAGTTAAAAAGGTGAAAACCACAGGAAGGCCAGCAGGAACGGTCGCTAGCCAAGTGGACAGCAAGGGGATGGCATCTTCCTTTGTCTGGCAGCGTCGCTCTGATCCCCTGTGCCCTCCTGCTCTCCCCTGCTGGGGTACAGCTGTCTGTCCTGCCAGGCCCTGGGATGAGGGTGCATCCCAGGAGAGCTGCTGGGCTCATGGCAACAGCAAAGGAAGTGCTCAGCAGTCTGGCTCCAAGTCAGGAAAAGGACTCCAAAATGATCCTTCACTGATGGTAATAACGAAAAGTAAACAAGTGACCTCTGCCAGCCCTTCTCAGTTTGCACCGAGCCAAGAGCAGGTCTGTAACAAAACCTCTCTCGACGCAAGCACACGGGCCTGTCCTGCTGGGAAGTGTCTGTGAGGCCGCTCTTCCAAGAATGTGAAAGCCTACTCTGAGCCACAGCTGGTGAGGGATATGACTGAACCGTGCCCGAGGAGCAGGAGATGGGGATCCATCTGTTACATAACTTGTTTTTAATTGGAACTGTGTTCTCCTCTGCGGGAGATCCTGGATCAATCCCCGACATGGGCTGGGTGGGCAGGGCAGCCACCCCTCTGCTCTGGGCAGCCCATGGCACATGTGGGGAGCCTTCTCCTGCCCCTGAACTCCGTGTGACACCAGCAGCCAGACACGTGGCTCCAGCTGAACCACAAGGAGCGCTCCAGGAATGGTGTGAGGAGATGGGGATGTCTGCTGAGGTGGCCACCGAGATCTCTTGGTTTGAGAAGTAACTGAGTACAAGCACACGTTGATATTGGTTGGAACAAACACACACACACACACACACACACACTTCTGTGTGTACATATATTGAGAGAGTGATGGTACTACCTCGGACAGCTGGGCCAGTATCTGTCTCATTGCAGCCAGCAGCTCTATTCCCAATTTAAAATAACATTTGAAAGGAGAGAAGGGAATTAAGTCCACAAAATACTATTGTCACCTCCCGATGTGTGAGTGGCCGTTTCCAGAGTGTGACCAGTGACGAGGCACTCCTGCAGGCCTGACCTGACTGGAACCATCGCTGCAGAGGTGTCCCCTTGGGGAGGGGACAGTCACCACTTGCTCCAGGTGCTCCAGGTGCAGTCCTTTCTGTCCTTGTCCGTAGCAATGAGGGAAGGATGGGTGCTCCCTTGGCTGGCTGGTGGTGAGTGTTTGCCATCACAGGTCGAGGTGGTTGCTGTGTCCTTGTGCCAGCCTTGAGATGCTCGTGGGGGCTGGGGTGTCACCAGGGCCTGACTTTGTTCTCCATTTGTGCTTGCACATCCTAATGACCATGTAGTTGTGGAATTAGTGCCATAAAGGAATGGGTAGTTATTTCATTTAAGACTGAAGGAGAGACTTCAGGCTGTAACTTGCCCTGACATCCCACAGTCTCTTGAGATTGCCACAACTGTTCTGTTGAGGGAGAAAAGGGTTTGATGTGTTTCTCTCTTCTGTCTTGGCAACGCAATGAAAGGGAAACTACGAAACATGTATCTGCTAAATACCAACTTGATCAGAAAAAACCCGCTTGTGAAATGTCCTGGATATCCAAGGGTTTGTAACAGATACCACGGCAGGGCCGGAGTGCAAGGCAGGGCCGAGGGAACGGAGGTGTTTCTCTCCAGGGACGCGGGCTCACCACAGACTGTGCTCGGGGCACTTCCCCCCATAAGTAGCCAGGAGCAGCTTTGCTAATTCAGAAATCAGGCTCTGTTTATATTAAGCCCAAATTGTTTGCAAAAACTGGAAGCAATTCAGCTTGTGCAGTTTTAGAGCTAATTATGTGTATGGAAAATACTCAACTGTACCAAGAATGTAAGAAATCTTCTAATTTATTCAATACATTGTTTCACAACATATTTCACACTGACTGTTGCCACTGAACCAAACCTTATCTCAGGTCATTTGCATTCATCTCCTGTCTGTGGATTAAAAAAAAAAATAAAGTCATTCTCATTTTCTTAGTTTATTCATAATTGCCAGATGGGTTCTGCTGCAGCAATGCAGGCTCCACGCACTAAACTTTCCCAGTTGCTATTTACAAACCCTTTTGCAGACAGAACCCACTGAAGACAGCCAGCGAAAGGCTCTTCACTCCAGTTCAATAAGGTAATTAACAGGGCTCGGCTCTGGAGGTGGGATGGTTTAAGGTTTTATCCCCAGTGCTTTTTTCTGGCTCATGCTGGTTCACCCAATGCCCGAGCTAAAGGTGCTTACACAACTCACTCGTTGGGACGGGGAGTGGGAACCAATCCTGCACTACTATCAGTGATTTATCTGTAGGATGCCAACTAAACACCAGTTTTATTCCATCTGCCAATCATTTTGTTGTAGCATGTTGCAATTCTGCATGTCTTGGCTACAATGGTTAAAAAAATTTTTCTCTGAATGAGTGGACAGTCAAGACTAATATTTATTTTAAAAAAGTAAAACAAAATTGTAAGCACTTTTTGTAAAACCAATGTCTGTTTTGTTACATACTTTTAATGTTGTGCTTTGTAAATGTCTTATTTGTGTAATAAATAAAGTTAATGCAAGTAGAAGTGCTGGCACTTACATCCAGAAAATGATGTAATTCCATTTTATTTTATTTTTAAATACTTTCTGGCTTACTAATCAAGCAGCAACCCACCCAGTTTTCCCCTTTTATTATTTTGTTAAACTCTGGCTTCAGGAGAGTTCAACAAACGTTCGTAGTAAATGGATATAATTTCCTAGTTAGCAAACCAGTCATTAAAGAATACCTCTGGTGTACATTATTACAATGATCAATCAATATCAAAGTACTGAGCAAAAAGAGAGGAAAGGAATTCACCAGGACAGCTAACTAAAATCTGGGAAAATAATGTTGATTAAGATGGATTTGAATGACTTCAACACCGAATCTGAGGCACTCTTTTTAACAAATTGTTTTCAGGCTAATAATGTTTATACATACTACACTGCACACCTCTCAGGAATATTATTGTGAGTACAGTCAGCTTTTTTTGCCGTGGCTTTTGCTCAGCATGACTGATTAAATGATTATTTCCATTTTTGTTTGTGCTGACAAAGATGACAGAAAGATTATATTCCTGTCGAGGGAAAGGGTGAGACAAATCCACGAGGACAAATTGCGTTTATTGTGAATCAGATTACCTGCTTTGCTGGAATATTGTCTAGGAAAAGCTGTTTTATGGTTTTGGTTTGTCCTCAGTTGTTATATCCCAGGCTTTCCGGCAGGTCCGAAGGATCCATTCATGCTCATCATTGTCTGAAAGGGAGAGAAAGAGAATGTCAAATATCCCCGTGTCAGATCTGCTCTTTGCATCCCTGGGGTCCAGCTCCAACAAGCCATTTTTCCTTTGAAAAATAAATCCATTTTTTAGCCATTGGCATCTCTTAGAGCACATTTTTTTTGTTTGTTTAAAAGCTCGTGTGCTGTTGTGTGGGAATTTGTCAGGGCAGGAGGTACTGGGTCTGTGGCAAGGACTGATTATTCATCTGTCTGATAAACTTAGCTTGGGTGATCTATGAGATTTACATGCATAGATTTTATATTTTGCATTTTTGGGCAAAATACGCAGGAGAAATGTTGAAACAACCAGAAATTAAGATAGGCATTTTTTAAATACTCTGGCTGTGTTGCTTGTTGGTTAATGAAAAGTGAAGGTAAAGAAAAATTTCTAGTAAAATCCCAGGTTCCTATCTTCCAGCTTTTCTTTCCATGCTGTTTTTGAGATGCATGTTGTGGCAGGTATTGATAAGCTGATGTAGTGGCTGAGAGATATTTTAGACCAACTCCTGTGTACCTTGTTAGTATTCATGTCTGTCGTATTTATTCTGAGAGCATAATGACAGTGTGGAAAGAAAATAAAAGCAAAGACAATGTAGGAGAAAACAACTGACCAGCAAAGTTTGAATAGTAATTTTGTGCATGATTTACAAAAAAAATAGCTTGGCGGATGTTAAGTTGTGGCTTCTTAATTTCAGGGACTTAAATAGTCTTGTCTCCAAAAACTGTTCTGCAGCCTTTTCTTTTGTGTTTGTGCAGGAGAAAAGAGATCTGTGTAGTAAACCAGGAAAAACAAACTTCAAAAAGCCTTGGGAAAAAAAAAAATCAAAGTATTACTTAAAACAATACCTGTATTTATTTTTATATAAGTGAAACATATTAGAGCTGCTTCTTGTGTTTACCACTGTCTTAACAAATTCATATTAGCTGATTGAGATGTGTGTAAAAATCTTAATTTTGAGGATTTGTGGCAGCCCTGGTTACGTAAAAGAACAGACGATTGGGAGGAGGATGGAGCCGAGGGGGTGTAACCCCGGTGCTGCGACCATCCAGGTCCCATTTATTCACACTGCTGAGCACCCTGCTCAGAAAAAATGGAGACAGAAGCATGCTGCTTCCTTAGGAGCCAAATTTTCATGGAGATCTTTCGACTGGGGAGTTGTACCTTTGTGTTAAAGCGACAGAGGATCATTTGAAATGCAGAAGATAGCAAGGTCCTGGGAATGAAGTGTTAAGGGAAGAAGTTCCCAGAGGGGTGTGTGACAAACTCTGATGCACGAGTCGTCAAGCTTGAGGGTTAATCCTATCGACTGTGGTGGCTTGTGAATCAAGTCAGCTTTGTCTTTCCTTTTTTCTTCCCTTTTGCTTCCTTTTTTCTTTAATGCTGCCCTCCCTTTCCTCTCATCGCTGGCCGAGAGAGTAGGGCACACACCTATAAAATAAAGTGCTGCTCACACGCAGCTCTGCTGGCAGCCTGGTGGAGGCAGGAAAGAATCCTGGTGAAAGGGAGAAAGCAGCCTGGTGAAAGGAGGAGAGAATCCTGGTGAAAGGAGGAAAGCAGCCTGGTGGAGGCAGGAAAGAATCCTGGTGGAGGCAGGAAAGCACATGCCAAGGTGCTTGCCTTAATGACTGCAAAATGTTCATAATTTGGATAGAACAGCTAAGTTCAGCTCTTTCTGTGTTTCACTGCTCTCTTTTTTTATTCCTTATAGATATATAATCTATATATAGATTCCTTATCCATAACAAAGTACCCCGTTAATGGCACATTTCTAATTCGGGTGTAAAGTAGGAGAAAATAGATGCTGAAAAAATATGCTAAAAGGGAAATTAAAAACATGAGCACTGAATCTTGCTTAAAGACCACGCAATCCTCACAGGCAGATTCCACTGAGGGCTGCAACAGGAATGCAAATGTGGTCCTTAAGCTTTCTTAAAAACAACATCCAAGCCATAATCAATGTGCTGGCTTTTGTTCTATGCTCTAGGTGTTGCAGATGTGATCACGTGAGCCTCAGCTGTGACAGATATTGTCCAGTCTGTGTGGCTCTGTGGCTTTAGCTGGAGCTGCCTTAACTAAAAAAAAAATGGTTTATCTGAGCTTGTAATAATTGCATGAAAAGGAAACTGTGTCTATTTCTGTCATGGTGAGGGAGTAAGAAAACTTGGAGATGCTGTGCATCACTATGTCTGGCTGGTAGCTGGGCACACCTGGCTCACCTGAGTGCCAGAAATAACCAGCCTGAGTCTGTCTGAGCCTCTGACAGCACTCACTCTGCTGAGCATCAAGGGTGTAAGCACAGAGAAAGGCAGATGTAACTTGGCTTCAGCTCACAGGCTTCCAACATGCCCTTGGTTTGCCCGGATTGTTTCCTTCTGCACTCTGGGATCTCCTGGGCTCCTAGGAAAGCACCCGGGACAAGT
The DNA here is from genome assembly GCA_013397055.1 of Pachycephala philippinensis. NCBI lineage: Eukaryota > Metazoa > Chordata > Aves > Passeriformes > Pachycephala > Pachycephala philippinensis. Next base: position 445,696 of record VWZT01001890.1, on the reverse strand, counting down.
CACTCCAAAGATCTGATCCCTGCCAGACTGATTCCAAAATGTCTTGGTTCATGCAGTGATCCGAGCCCATGCAGATTAAATATGTGTTCACAAGCCCTGCTTAACCTGTACATAGTTTAACCAGATGTAAAAACTAAAAGAGCAATGGGAATTTCAACTCTGTGTATGAAAAGGAAGAAATGGATGTAATGGCTCAACATAAAGTACATCCCTAGAGCTGCCATCCAACCCAGTGTGATGTACAACTGCTCCTTGGTCTAGGTAAGGGGAAATGAAAGAATTGGTCCAGGACAGAAATAAGAACCACAGCCCAGGGACGAGAATGGCTCCAGGGCTGGCTATGGGAGAAGAGGCAGGGAAATATTAGAATGTAAAGAGTTAAGCTATGGTAAAACATACTTTTGCTACACTAAAGAAGACTGGTTGATAATTACTGTAGTTTTAGGGCTATTTGAATCAGTGCAGCTGCAACCTCTTCAGTAGTAACCCCTGAAACAAGACAAACTGGGTTTATTGTACTGAACAAGTCTTAAAGCTCCTCCCTGATTGTTAGTAATTGGCAGCAATGGACTTAACAGCCTCTTGACTACCCTTTTTACACTCTACCTGACTGTGCAGCTAACAATTTAAATCACAGATGCCGATCCTTCTTTGTGGCAGCTGCTTGTTAACTACACGTTCCTCTTTTTCTGTCACTGGCTGCTTCCATAACCCTGCAACACCAGGGTTAGATTGGAGAATCACATTTCATCAATATTTAAAATGGAATTAAACCTTGAAGTTTGATTAATGCTACCAGATAGTGAGTTGTAATTACTATTTTGCAAATTGCGATTGTTTGAATATGTTAATATGATTGTCTAAGCACATCTTCACCTTCAGAAGTAATTTTCCTTTTAAAAAAGATTTGAAAAAAATACAAACTCTTTAATCAGTGCTAAATTATCACCCTGTGCACACTTAGGTAGAATGGGGTTCTTCGTGTGGTGTGCTGAATTTTGTGTCAGCATATTTATCTTTAAAAGTGTATCCATTTTTTTAGATTTTCCTCAGTAGAATAAACAGTGATGGAACAGACTTTGCTGAAAGAGGACTAACCATGCTGGTGTTTGAAGGTAAAGGAAAAAAGCTTTGTCTGAGCATTTCACTGCAATCTGGTGTATCCCTGTGCAGTTAGTAAATGTTACCCAGTTATTTCTTCCAAAGTCAGTGACATATAATCATTATTATAATGACATATTATTGGAATCTTGAAACTGAGACAGCAAAAGATTGTAATGGATGAGCTCTTGAATTATTTCCTTGTGTCTCAATTTAAAATGAGATCAGCTTCTAGCACCCACTAAATATATCTTGAATATTGTGGGTGAGATCCTCAGCCAGCCCACACTGGGACAGCTTCTCTGTTATTTTGGTGATTAATTCAGGCTGTTTTCATTAAGCAGGCAGAGGCACATGGAGCCAACCCTGGCAGGCACCTGCACGACTGGTCCCCAGAAACAGCATCTGCCCACAATAGATGATTAAGCAGGGGTGCAAGCCCTCCTGAGCTCCTGTTGGACACTGTCCACACAGCCAGCAGGTCAGTCTGGAGAGCCTCTTTAGACAAAAACCCAGCTAAAGCTGTTGGTTGTAACGTGTTCCTATAAGCAGCCCTTTTCAAAATTGGTTCTTCTCACCAAATATTGCTTGGCAAGTTTCTGCCTTGTTTTGGGGGGCTTTAGGGGAAGTCCCAAATGTCAGCAAAGTCACACAGGTGTCACAACCACTGTTAGGTGTATTCCAAAGTGAGCTCAAACTGCAGCCCACTTAAATCAGTGCATTTCTGTTTTCTGCAAAATGAAACCACTTGCCTCCTTTCCAATGTTCAGGCTAAAAGTAGTGGCAGAAGAGATTTCCCCAAATACCACACTCCAGATTTATCTCTCAACTGGGATTAGAAACAGCTGAAAATTCAGGGTGGCCTTGCTTCAGGGTGCTTCCAAGGGATGACATGAAAACACACTGTAATTTAGGTGCGTTTAATCTTGCTCTATTAAATGCATATTGCAAAGTTTAGAATTATTTGCTTCTAACTATCGTGTTTCTGCGTTGCTTATGGAAACCTCAGCTGTGAGAGACTTTTGAGGGCTCTGCATGCTTAGGTGCCTGCCACGGCACAGAGCTGAGACTGTCAGCACAGGCAGCATTGTCATGGAGGCTTCTCTGAACTATTGCTTTCCCAGGAAACCACCTGGAAGTTGTGTTGAAATCAGAATACTCAGCGGTTTAAACAGGGAAAAACCTACATTGTTCACCTTAAAAACCTTGTCTGACCCTGCTAGGTCTTTGTAGCTCTATGTGTTCCTGGTGTCTTTGGGACTGTGTCTATGCTGTGCACTCTGAAATTCAGAACTGTGGCTCCTTCCCCTGCCCAAAGGCAAATTGGGACCAGGTGTGAGCGGGTGTCACCCCTTTGTGTGCTCTGTTAGAGCCCATGGGAGCGAGGAGGAGAGTCGAGGAGGGGAATTGGTGTCCCCGGGATGTGCCCTCACCAGGACAGGGAATGAGGAGGGCAGTCGGTGTCCCTGGGAAGTGCCCTCACCAGGACAGGGAATGAGGAAGGCAGTCGGTGTCCCTGGGAAGTGCCCTCACCAGCACAGGGAATGAGGAGGGCAGTCGGTGTCCCTGGGATGGGAAGTGCCCTCACCAGCACAGGGAATGAGGAGGAGAATTGGTGTCCCTGGGAAGTGCCCTCACCAGGACAGGGAATGAGGAGGGCAGTCGGTGTCCCTGGGAAGTGCCCTCACCAGGACAGGGAGCACTCAGAGCCCTGGCACAGCCCGAGCCCAGCCCTGCCCAGCTGCCCATGCCCACGCTTTGGAAGGGTGTGTTTACAACACACCATCCTCGAGCAGCAGCTGAGCTTCCTCTCTGTTTGCAGAGGGCCAAGCACACGCAGCCCATTGTAAACAACAATATCACGGAATTCTTTCACATCCCTGGCTCCTCCCAGCACCCGCAGCGCGTTTATGGTGTTCTTCCACTGCACAATTACAGTGGCATGTGATAGCATCTCAGCCATGGGCTCTGCCTGGCACACCCCTTCCATTTCCACTGCCCCCTCCGGGTCCCTACCACCCCCTTCCCTACTGCACCTGACCCCACCAACATCAAGGCTGGCAAGAAAATGGAAAATATGTTTTCAATTAACCTTTGCTTCCACCCACAAATTCTCACCCTTCCATTCTCTTTTAATTACTGTCATTCCAAAATGGCCCCCAAATGAACTTTCCATCTCTTGTGAAACTTGTTTCCACATGAACTGTATATTGAATGTAAGTGCCTATAAGACTCATGGTAACCTATTTAATGGATTCACAATAGGATGGTTAGCACCCTAACAAAGGTGTTATTCTTGGCATGCCACGCTTTGGGACTGAAACTTCCACAGCTTTCAAAAAGATAAGACCAGGAAACCAGAAGGAACAATATATCTGCAAAAGCTATAGCTACTGAAATTACTGTAGTAACTTACATCATGATGCAAATACTAATATTATCACTGCTGGCTATAGTCTGGAATATAAATTATGTTGCTTTGTAATCTATTTTGCCGAATGGAGGTTGTTTTAGATTAAAACATGTAAGCCAAATTTAATCTAAAAACGTTCTTGGTTGCTCAGATGAGAAGTCTCCAAGTGTCTCTGTCTGTCACCTGAGCAGACTTTGACACTGTGAAAGACATATGTATGAATTTTGCAGTGGCATCCAAAATGTGCTTGATCTTAACACATTTCTATATAAAAAGACACGAAAAGAGCATATGATGGGTAGGAAAATTGGTCCAACATTTTAAGAAGTGTTTAGGGTAAAGTAAGAGAAAAAAAAGGGTAAGAAACCCCCCCCAACTTCTCGTAGGAGTCTGGGATCTTCATTGTAAATGAAGCAGACTCAATTTCCCTCTGCCACCTTCACTGCTCAGCTATTTGCCTTGCCCACTCAGCAGTCCCAGTGTGAGACTTGCCAGGGTTCTGCCTCTCCTCCTGCTGAGATTTGGCTCCTCAACTCATTTATTTGTTAAGCATTGGGTATTTAGATCCAGAGCTCTGACACCAGAACAAAAGCTATCTAACTAAAAAAATGGGAAGAGGTAGATAAGTGGCACTTGGAGATCCAGATCAAAGAGTTATAATACAATTTCTGACCTGCTTCTGGATGTAATATTTTTCAAAGCTTCTGACTACCACAGAGCCCGGAAAGCAAGTACCAGAAAACTGGAATTGTATGAATGTGGCTAAAAACCTCCATCCTGGGACTAGATGCAAGGGAAAAAAGTATGTGGGAGATGGAGGAGACAAGACCAGGAGGTGAATTTGCAGGTAGCTCTGTAGAGCCTTGTGGGCAAAGAGAAGAAGCTGAGTGCCATGGCAGAGAGAGAAAATATTTTTGCAGTGGTATTTTGGAGGAATATGAACCAAAGAGGCCAGAAAGAGGAATTAGCAGTAAAAGAGACAAGCACTCCAGCTGTTAAAAGAAAAGCAAAGGGCTACTCGCATTCGTATTCTCTGCTTGTGCAAACAGAGAGCAGTGTTGGCTCTCTGCTTTACAACCCTGCTTTCAGAAATAAGTTTGTCAGCCAAAGTAAAGAGAAAAAGATCAATGGATTGCAATAAACGGCATTTAACATAAAAATGAGTAAAATTTACAATCCAGTTAACTTGTTAAATGTTACAAAATCAGCAAACAATAGACACAATTTGTTTTGTTCAGAGCCCAGAGGTAGAGACCAAATCCTCTAAATTAATTTCTGCAAAAGCTGGGGTTTTTTTCCAAACAGGTCTGGATCCTATTCGTTGTAGAATATACTGATTACCAACTATTTTTAAGAGCTTTACACAAACATTATTTCTTTTGTTGTGTGAAATGCAGAATCAGCCATCTGGCAAATGCCCCAGAGCTAAAATCTTTTACATGACATATAATTCAAAATGATTAAATATACAACAGAAAATAGCTATAGCATTGCACTTAAAATAGCATGAACTTTTACTGCCGATCAAAACTGATTTCTTTAGCTTAACAAGTATCCAAAGAACAATTATTTGAAGAGCTTTTAAGAGTTTCAATATGTAGGAACTAAACCTCATCTAAATTCAGTATCTTAAGTCAAATAAAAAAGAAACAAATGTACAAAAGATTAAATGGTCCTGCATTACAAGTAGACATTTAAATCTATGGGAAGCTAAATTCATTCGAACAAAAATACTATATTCCCTCTGTATGTGTATTGCTGGGGCTTTCCTCTCCTTGCTCAGGGCATCTGCCAAAACAACTCGTGCATTCTTAGGCAATGACTAGGGACTAGCCTGGAATCAGGCTGTTCATCCACTCCCTCCATCATCAGAACGGGCAATTTCAAAGAAGAACAGGGAATAAAGCTCTGTGCATGATCCCTCAGTGCAGTCAATCTTTTTTTTCCTGCACCACAGTCAACTTGAAGTTAAACTTGCTGTCTTTTTTCCAGAAATACTCCAGGCCTGAAAAATTGCCAGGTCCTCATCCCACACCCAATTCTCCAGTAGTTTCTGAGAAAGAGCACGCAAACATCTGCATGTATTTGGGGTACATGAGGGTAGGTACAGAAATATTACCCTGAGCGATTATTGAGTGGTTATGGCTGTTTCTCAACTACATTTTTCAGACAAGTCAAAGTCTACATTTCCCAAAAAGCACTTGGTGTAAGTCAGATTTGAGTTGTAAGGAAAAAATGTCCAAATGTAGGAGATTTCTCCGATGGATTTGCATACTTGGATAAACCTGAAATGGTTGAACACATCATTGCTGACTGTCCAAAAAATTTGTGCTTCTTAATTCTTTCAGACCAAGCATGAGAGCCTCCATCCCAAGGTAACAACGTGAGGAAATGTAAGTCTGTGATTATTAAGGCTTAGAATTAAAATGGCTTTGCCCCCTTGCCTGGGGAGTCAGGCCAGCCTCACAACTGAGGAACCTCAGACGTTCTAACCCCAGACTTCTCTAAACTATACGAAAATAATGTTCTTGAATCTTGACCTTTTCAGCTCATAATGATTCCTGAAGCAGCAGGATTTTTCCTGCTGCTTTTCACAAGACTTTCAGGCTTGTAGAAATGCTGATTGCTGGCTGGCTTGGGACTGCAGCAACACCAAACCCCCTCTTAATAAGACACTTGTCCTGGTCTTCTGGACCTAATCCTGCTGTTAATTAATCCCTGACAGAGCTCTGAGTGAAAAGGCAGATTTTGTGTCTTTCTGTGTCTTTTGATTTATAGGAAGAGGTACAAATATATTCCAGGTAATACTGACTGCACTACAGGAAGCTCCCCTTTGTACCATACTGATTAAACCTGAAGAAGAAATATGAAAATAGTAGAGCAAATATCCTCATATTAGAAAGAGGAAAAGCCTGCTTTATATTATTTAACCCATCCCTGGGAAAACCACAGGAGAAACAAGGCAATTTTCATCAGAAATATCTTTGCTTTTCATCAAGACAGGTGACCCAGACAATCTCCTGAGATCTTTTCCATCTCAGTATAAAAAATTTCCTATTTTTGATGGTATTTACTCTTTGAAAGTTATGGGCTTCTCTGATATTCAAAGGGCCTAAAACCTGACTGTCACAACTCTTCTTATACCTCCCTGCTTCGCATTAAAAAATAACGTCTTGTAGTTTCTACTTTTCACTGAAAAACTGGGAAATCTTCCGATCTTTCTATTGACCAAACTCTGTTACAAAGGTGCCAGGAGTCCTATTTCTGGGGGAAAAGGAAAAAAAAGAGGAATACTCCTGGTGAAACAGGAGCCTGGTCCCAGTATCTATTCAAAATAAACAACGTATCTCCTTACAAATGAGCCTTCCCATTCTTATTTATGTGCTCAATTTTGCGTACTTCGCAATACTGGAAAAAAGAAAAGCTTGAGGAACACATGGAGAATCAAGAGAAATTTGAGCATCCCCAAGGAAACAGAGGTTTAGGGACGGAGTAATAACTGCAAGGCTGTAATGAGAATTTGGAAAACTCTGCTAGATAAAAACGTATAACAAAGCTGTTGCTGTCATTTCATTCCCTGGGCCTGATTATGTTTTCACGATGGGCCTTTGCACTGCTCTAGCAGCGAGAGCTCTCTGAATAAATGAATATCAGACCTCCGAGCTAGCGAAGTGCAGGGCTTGCCAGACTCCTCAGGAGTCTCTGTGGTGCTCGACATCCTCTCATCTCCTCAGAGGAGTGCTGGAAGCAAACTCAGGAGTTTCAAATGGCGGCTGCTTCCCTCCCCTCTGGAGCGGTACCTGGATGCTGCCAGTGTGGAGGCAAGGCCGTGCCAAGGCTCAGCGATTCCTCGCTCTCCTCCACAAACAGCCCAGAAACAATTAGGAATTGCTTCATAATAGGGCCGGGGTGAAAGGTGAGGACTGGAGTATTCTGAAGCCTGCTGCCAGGGCCGAGGAAGACAGTGTCATTTTGGTAAACCTGTCAAGCTGTTGTAAGATCTTCCTGAATGCTTCCTACCATCTGCTTTTGATGCTTTCAAGACTTGGCTGGAAGCCTGGAGGTTTTCCTGCTCTTTCCTGCCCAACCTATAATGGAGTAATTCTGGATCTGTTCCCTGTCATCTCAGCCTCTTCCTCAGTTTCTTCTGCTTACAGCTGGGGGTTTTTTTTTTAATTTTTTTTTCTCTTTACTTCAGTGGCCTTGTGCCCTGAATCATCTCTCCTGGGGCGGCAGGAGTTCCTCTGATGTTGAACAAGTGCCGGGTTTTTCAATTGTGTTCATGTTCTTGAGAGGAAGGGTCTGGCCTACATGACACATTCCTTCTTCACACTCACATCAACAACTTTAACTTTGTGTCCAGGCTCCGGCTGGAAGGGCCACACAAAGCCCATCTCCCCGGCTCTGTCAGGCCGCACGCTGTGCTGGGCTGCCGAGCCAATATTGATTGATATAATTTGTAGGGTTTGAGATAAATGTCATAAAGGACAATGAGTTCAAAGAACAGATTAAAAAACAATAAATTGAATTCCAAGGCGTTCCCTCCTGTACTAATCTGTGTAGGTTCCTGTGTTTTTGGAAAGCATGTTGCTTATCTTCCTCATCAGTAGGCCCACTGCATTCCAGTATTTTGGATCAATGCCATTTGTAATAATCTAGATCAGTTTTTATTCAACGTTTATAAAACAGGCCATGTATCACAGGGTATATTTTATAGCAGATGGTATCTCCAATTCATTTAATCCTCCCCCACTTCCCTCCTCCAATATCACAGTGCACACTCACAAAAGCTCTTGGAAGTAGAGCAAGAGCAGAATTTTTTTACAACAAATAGTAAATTTGCTGAAAAACGGAGTTTCCAAGCAACAAAACTGTTAAACTGTAGCACACTGAAAATGAAATGTTCTGTTTTCTAGAAAAAAAAGAGGTTTTGCAATTTGGACATTTGAGGAAAAAAAAAAAAAGCAGGGTGGGTGGTTGCTTTCAGAAATCAGTTTCATTTTAAAAACCTCTGCACTGAGAAGGTGATAAACACAAAGATTAAATAGCCAGAACACAAATTAGGTTTTTTCAGGTCAGATTACATTTTTTGAGTTATCCCAGTGTCAACTGTTCAGGGATATTCTGTGGCTTTTAATTTGAAAAGTTTCTCTTTTGGCTTGGTAAGAACTAATTTTCCCCGAGGCTTATTAATTTGGGACTTATCCATGTATTTGCCAGACTCTACTCCAAATACAGCTCTCCAAGGCGAAGGTTTCCTGTTCAGGAAGGTAAGACCCAGACTCATTTTAATAAACTGGACTATTCCAACATATAGAGATAAGCACGTGCTTAAGCACTTTGCTGGTTCACAGCATGGAGCTTTTCAGCCTTCAGGATCAGTGATGTGCCCCTCACAACCACTCCCTTCCTTGAGATCATAACAGGAGAGACTGAAGATTTTTCTGAGATTAACATACCAAATGGTAATAAAATGTATTTATTCATATATGCTTGGGAATACTTCATTGTAATTTTGCAAAATATGATTTGTACAGCTCTGGGGATACATAAATCACTGAAAAAATAAATAAGTTAAAGATATTTTAGCTTAGTGATAATAGAACCAAGTCATGGAGTTGTTTACATTTTGGCTTTAATCAGGCAACCTAGAAGATATGAGAAATAAACTCTTCTTCGTTTACCTTACAGAAGAAATTAAATCATACCTGCATTTCTCAGAAACTTGCGTTTGTAGTTAACAACAACTCTGGTTTTGGGGTCATAGAATCCATCACCACAGTCGTAACAACCTTCTGGGATTATTTTGGGAGGATCCAGATTTGTAAGCTGAGGAATGCCTGAAGGGGAAAAACAAGGTTTGATATTTTTTTAATTTATGCCTTTGTTCAAGATAACTAACATACATCTTCATGGCGTTTGCTACAAAAATAACACAGTTACCTCACAACAAATTTTGTAAAACGTTTCGTCAGTTTTGTAGATGGGGAAAATGAAAATGGAAAAATTCACACACAAAGATCGTGTGATAAAAAGCTATCACTTTGATTTCCTCATTCACAGTCCTGTGATTCAGCCCACCAAGTTAACATTACAAGTACAACCCTAAAATCCAAAATGGGGCCAGGAGAGACTCGCTGGCCTCACAGAACTCCATGTCATCACTAAAATATTCTGTGTATTGTCTGTATTACGTTACAGATTTTACTCACTTTTTTCCTTATAAATCCACCTTTTGACTACAATAAATAATAACATTACAGAAGTCTTTAGCAAAAACATAGACTGAACACAAATGTCTGTTTTGGTATCTACTAAAAAGCTATGTGAGGCAGATGCTTGAAACTTCATTTGATGTCCTGAGTGCAAACTAATTGCCTTTGCTCAGCTTTTCTGTATCAAAAGCATCCTGCTGGTGCAGTGAGAGTGCAAGGTATAAAAGAGTTAATCAGGATATCAAAAGCTGTAGATAATAAAGCCCTGTCCTGCGGGTCATCACTCCAAGAGACCCGCTGTGGATGCAGTGCTGCATCCCAGGCCGTGCTGGTGGAAGGTGGTGTCCACATTCTTCTGGCAGTGTCTTAGGGTTGTATGAAATTAGCCAGAGCATTTCTGCTCCATGTTACTCATGTAGCTGAATTAATCTTTCTTAAGCAAAGTTGTTAGTTTAATTCCTTCCAGACTCTTAGGATCGCAAACGCAATTTAGTACCTGGTGGTTTAAAACCAGAACAGATTTCTGTGTAAAATCTTCTGTCGTAGCCATCGCAGTAATGCCATTTTTCCTCTTCGTATTCGAGACCATCTGCAAAAGTGAATTTCCCCTGCAAAACATGTTTGAGCGCAGAGTTAATAAACGTGATGGATGGACGGAACGCCAAGGCCAGGCTGCACCGGCAGAGCCCCAGCAGGGCTCCGCTCGGCTTTTGCCGGGAATCCCGTCTGTGGTGCCCGGCTGCCAGCAACCTCCCCTAACCCCGAGGGGCCCAACACTGGCGTGGCTCTGAAATCCACCTATTTCACCTCAAAGCCTCGCTGCCAGCGGCGGCCCCTCGGGGTGCAGCCCCCCGGCCGTACCTGCGTGGGCACCCCGCGGACCCAGAGCGCCCGGTAGCCGCCGCCGCCGGGGAACAGCAGCTGGCCCGGCCCGTGGAACATCCCGTCCCACAGCGAGCCCCGGTACTCGGTGCCCGTCGGCAGCTCGTAGTAGCCGAATCCTTCCATCCTGGAAGAGAGGGGGGGGACGGGTGATGGCGACCGCGGCACCCCCCGGTCCCACCAGCCCCCCGCCACC
>VWZT01001890.1:406531-434719 GCA_013397055.1 Pachycephala philippinensis | reverse complement strand
CCCCGCCTGGCCCCGCCCCCCGCGGCCGCGCCTGCGCAGTGCGGGGCGGGCGCTGAGGGCGCTCAAGGAGAGCCGCCATGCCCGGGGTGCTGCGGGTGCCCCCGCTCGAGGAGCTCGATGTGCAGGAGGTGAGTGCGTGAGGGGAAGGGGGACCTTTCCCGCCTTGCCCTGCTTTCCCCGCCCGCCCTCACGGCCGCTGTGCCCCGCCGCAGGTGACGGTGAGCTCGTCCGTGCTGAAGGCCGCGGCGCACCACTACGGCTCGCAGTGCGACCGGCCCAACAAGGAGTTCATGCTGTGCCGCTGGGAGGAGAAGGACCCGCGCAAGTGCCTGAGGGAGGGCCGGCAGGTGAACCAGTGCGCCATCGACTTCTTCAGGTGAGCGGACACGCCGGCGGAGCCCCACGGGCCTGGAGGTGACGGTGCTGCGGGGCCTTGCCCGGCGGTGTCATTCGAGCGCTGGTGGTCACTCGTTCCACGTCTGCTCTGGAGACAGGCTGGGAGAGCTGCGGGTGTCCAGCCTGGGGAAGAGAAGGCTCCGGGGTGACCTTAGTGCAGCTTTCAGTACCAGAAGGGGCTACAAGAGAGCTGGAGAGGGCCTTGTGACAAGAGTATGAGGTGACAGNTGGACAGGGCTTGAAGCAACCTGGGATAGTGGAAGGTGGAACGAGATGAACTTTAAGGTTCCTGCCAATCCACATTATTCTATAATTCCATGATTCTGTTTAAAAATGCTGCCACCATGTTGGCCTTCAAAACTTTCATACTTGCTTCTTAAACAACTCCTCCGGATAGAGGCCATGTGTGTTGTCTTGCTTATTTATACATGAATTCATTCTGTCGTTTGAAGCTCTGTAGCCCTTGTTTCAGAGCAAGTGGCCTGGGTTTTTGTTGGGAGCTGAGGGCAGTGGTGTGAGGCTGCTGCACCTTGCAGCTAGCTGTGTTATGAATTCCAGGAAACCAACCTGAGCATGGCATTGTCTGTCCTCCCTGTCTCACAGGTGAACTGCTGAGAAAGCTTGAGCAGGTGCACCTCCTGCCTCTCCTGAGCAAACATGTAGATCCAAGGCATGTGCCAGTACTGCTAGTAAAGGACCTGATTTAATTATCTCAAGGCATGTCCACCTCCAGTGTAGCAGCTGAAACCTCTGTTCTAAGCATGGCTTCTTGAGCTTTAGACACAAAATGATTTGGAAGCACTAGAGCAATGTATAATGTAACTAAATTATTTGGCAAAACAAAGCTGTCCTGTGGAGGAACTGTGAACATCCACCCAGCAAAAACACCCTCCACATATCAGTTAATTATAGCTGCAGTGATGGAAATTTTACAGGTATTTGTATCAAATACTGACGTGACTGGAGGTTTAGATGTTCCTGAGAACTTACAGCTGCAAATCCCACGTTATCCCGAGCTGAGGGTGGAATGAGTGAGCGAGAAGAGTGGTGGTTGCTGAGGGGTTTGTGCCTGTGCTGTCCCCAGGAGCATCCGCACGCACTGCGCCGAGCCCTTCACCGCGTACTGGACGTGCATCGACTACACCAACCAGCAGGAGCTGCGCCGCTGCCGCAAGCAGCAGGCCGCCTTCGACTCCTGCGTGCTGGACAAGCTGGGCTGGGTGAGACCCGACCTGGGAGACCTCTCCAAGGTAACTCCTTACCCTTTGGGGCAGACAGGCAGATCCTGCTCTCCCTCCTTAGGCACATTTTGTCCAGACCAGGTCTTCAGCGTCTCTTGGCCAGATAGTGATTCATGAGCTTGGCACTGGAAGTTTGTGGGGTAATAGAACTCAATACTGGCAGTGTTTTCCGGGGTTGCTTTTCCAGAAGACTTGCGCTTTTCTTAGGCAATGAAACTCTCGCTTTTTTGCTTTTCCTGGTGTAGAGACTTTTCCTTTAGGAATGAAGCTCATACTCACATGGAGCTACGCTGTAGTTGTCATGAAACACCCCCTCCCTTCCCTTTTCTTAGAAGTATTGAGGCGCTCTCATCAGCTGAACAATGTGTCCTTAGTATTGTTTGGTTCTTCTTGGTAGTTCTTCCTTGAAGTTGTGACTCAACCTGGCTATTAAATGCTGTGAGAAGTCGTATCACTTCTTTGCATTTCTTTCCAGGTTACGAAGGTGAAGACAGACCGTCCTCTGCCTGAGAATGCCTATCACTCTAGGCCTAGACCAGAGCCAAATGCACCCACTGAAGGGGAGCTGAAGCCCTCTCCCCTTGGCAGCAGGCTCTTTTTCTGGTCCTGGTGAAGTGGGCAGGTTGTGCTGTGACTCAAGTGCAGAGATGTGGCACTTGCACGTGTAAATTGTGTGGTGTGTGCTGGGTATTAGTAATAATTAAAGAGCCCCAAACCATTACATGGCTGAACACACTTCTTTAAACTCATAGCAACGAGAACAATGCATTTCCCTGTTTTGCTCAGAGCTCTCTGCAGTCACACAGCCCTTGGGACCCTCTGGGCACCAGTAACGTCAGCTGGTTGATCGTGATTACCAGGATTGTCCGTGATGTGTGCAGACGTAGTTCCAGTCTTTGACTGCTGTCCCATCAATCACAAACTGGCGTGAGACTTGATTTACTTACTGAGAACATTGCCTCATGGATCAAGGAAACTCTGGGAACAAACAAGTCATTAATGTCTTCCCTTAGTCTTGCAACTGATAATTGTGCATTTTTTCCAAGGGACTCCTGTAGAGGTTTAACCTAAAATCTGTCTTGGAGCAAAGGGTTAGCGGAATCTGTGGCATATGCTAGGTATGAGGGCAGTGCTGTTTCTGCTGAAAAGATCCCTGTTGTGCTTCCCAGCTGCTCATACAATGTCGGTTAGTGATTTCCACTTTTTGGACTGTTCTGTTGTAGGAACAAAGCTACTTTATCAGAAAAATCATACTAAATTTTCAACACCTTTCAGGAAAAATTTTCTCCATTGTTCCCCATGAAGATCTTGTTCCCCATGAAGCAGTGTAAGAAAGGAGCTTGTACTGTGTCTCAAGGCCTTGACTTAAAGGGTTTGGGGCAAATCCTTCTCCATTTTTAACTAATGTTCTTTTTGATAGAGGAGTTAGTGAGCTTTTTAAAATATAGCTTTTCTACAATATCTTAAAGTCATGTTTTTCATAGGAGTTGGATCTAGTCTTTCATTCACCTCTACCCAATAGCAAAAACCTTATTATAAAGGTCAGAAAAAAATCCAATGAACTTGTTTTTCCAAGGCAATATGCAGTTTAACTTGCTCTGGGTGAGATTGTCTCACCTGAACCATGGCAAAGAGTGGAACTGTGCTCTGCTCCTTGAGTAGCCTGCTGGTAGTAAGATCTGAAGATTTACCATCTCCTTGTTTGAGGTGGGATTAAACTGTAATGGTTCTGTAGCTGCAGCATATGTTTCTGATCCATGGAGCTAGAGGGAAAATTGTATAACATTTATCTAAAAATAGCTCGTGCACTGTGTGGCTTCTGGGTTCTTGCTACTTTCTGCTGGGGTGCATGGACTGAAACTCAAAGCAGGTGCTATGTTTGCATTTTAATGTACATACCAGGCTGTCTTAGCAGCTCCTTGTGTAAATCTGTGAGGGGGTGCTGCACCTTTGCAGTTTCTCCTTGCAGATCCCTGCCACCATCTCGGAGCAGCCACGTCTTGCTGAAGAAAGATAACTCTTCTCTGCAGAGACTGAAATCAGGACAAGCTTGGGGTCTAATTACATTCAGCTGAGTGAGTGAAATGAGGTTTGGCCGAGCAGAGGATAAATTGTTCTGGGATGTTAACACGTATCACATCAGATCTTTGCTGACCCGCTCCAACAGTTGACCAGGAGTTTTTAGATCTTACAATGTTCTGCTAATAACTTACTATTGTCAGCATATTGTGTGAACCATTGCACTGCTGAACATCTGCTTTGGAATAAACGGGCATGGGCATTCCAGTAGTCAGCCCCTAATCGCAGTTAAAGAGTATTTTTTCCCATTAGCTTGTGTCTGAAAAGAAGGACATGCATAAGTAGGGGGGCAAATTTTTTCAACAGCCTGATAGGAACCCCACCCTTAAGTTGGCTAGTACTGTAAGCAAAAAAAAAAAAAAAGTGATTTATGCTGAAGCCTCAAAGGTTTAAGATTGTTCATCTGTTTCTTGACAGCTGAATCTACAGCCTTATGGGTCAGAGGTGGGGAATCCAGTAATGGTGGAGTGATCATGGTTTAAATGTCAGAATTAACTGACTGCTGGCCTGGAATCCCTCTTCAGTTTCAAGCAGGAGCGGGCAGGTGAAAGTACAAAAGAGATCAGCAGAGGAGGACAATGAAATGATAAAGTCAAGTAGAATGCAGCTGTACTCTGAGCATTTCCTTCATGAACCTCTCTGAGATAATTGTTTCTTGTCTATCTCTTGGCTAAATCTCTGTGGAAAAGTGTTGCCAGAGGCTTCTCATGGTGCTTTGGACAGTGCCTGAATGCAGCTATTTCTGCTCAAAATCCTGTGGCTTTACTCAATCCTAGATGCCCCTTTGGAGCTGTAATGGAAACTAGAACAAGTGGATGTCAAGACTGAGTAAAGACCATAAAAGTATTTTTGAGGAATGCGTCTTGACAATTTTTTGGCAGATGGAAAGCAGACCAAGATTCAACACAGATATTTCCCTGGCCCTGTGAGAAGTGTTATTTGTTATGCTGTGGGCTCTCAGCTTTGCCAGAGTTTCTAATCACATGTTCAATTAGCAAAATGTTAAGCCAATGTTGTAGCTTGTCTCACCATGGGTCAGATAAGGCAGAACCTGCTCCGTTCTTTCAGACTATGTGGGTGGGAAGAGTAAAATCTGAGCGTGATTTCAAATCTCATTAAGGTGGACTGTGCATTTCTGGTGCAGCAGACTTGCATGGCAGTAGCACAACAGCCTATTTCTGAGAAGAAAGTCTCCAAAACATCTGGAAATTAGAGATGCCCTGGTTTGAAACGGTTCTGCTCAATTCAGGACTGTACAATCCTTTTGAAGCTGTCTGTGTGCTCTTGGAAGAGTTTAGAAGGCAGAATCCATCTGGGCAGCAACAGGAGATTTCAGACTCCCTCTTGTGGCTGCGTTAAGGTGATTTTGGGCATCTCTGTGAAGATTCTGCCATCGTGAAAATCCAAAGGCTACTTAAATATAGAAACTTGATTAGATCTTTTGTCTTTGCTCTAAAATTCACATTGTCTCAACTTGATTTTTCCTACATATAAAAACTCTTGAGTACGAAGGGACAAGAGGAAGAAAAATGGTTTGAAAATGTTCCGATTGCCTCTGTCACATTTGATGTGGTTTAAGGAAGTTAAGGTAGAGTCGAAGCAGATGGAGGTGGTTGGGAAGTCACAGTGTACATTGCAGTTCCTTCTCTGGATCCAGAAAGGAGATGACCCTGGTGCTGCAGAGAGCAGGGTGGTTCTGCACCTGTGGGGCTGCTGTGAAACGAGTGGGACAGGCAAGGATGGGGAGCAGGTTAATTGCAATATTTACCTTTGTATGAAAGCACATTATTTCTCTTTGTTAGGAACAGACACGGCCTCACCAAATGCTCTTAATAATGTTAATTCTGTTAATAATTTTCTGTTTTTTCATGTGAGCCCTTCTACCTGGGGCCTTGATCAGAATCTGAGGCACCTTCTGCGTGGCTGAGCATGGTGCAAATAGTACTTTGGCAAAGGGATGGGGTCTGAGAAAACACAGCACAGCAAACTAGAAGCAAATAGTCCGTGGTGTGAGTTTGGCTTTAAAGCAGTAAATCAGCACTGCAAGCAGAAGCAGATGCTGGAGGAGGGGTGGCTCCCAGACCCCCAAGGCAGGGCAGCAACAGCTCATTCGCTGGTGCAGGAGTTATTCCTGGGCTTGGTTTCTGCTTCAACAAATTTCTCCACTCCTACGTGCTGCCAAAGCCTTGGCAAGCCCCACACAAGCATGGTGCAGGTTCCTGTGTGCTTGGCCAGGGCAGGCAGTGAGGGAGGAGAGCCCCATGCCCCTGTGCCCCAAGGCTGCCTGGCTGTGGAGAGCTGCTCCACGCTGTCCCAGGGCTGCAACACGAGCAGAAGCTGCTGGGACACAAAGAGTTTTGCTGTACCTGATATATCCAGGAATAGGGCTCAAAGAAAAGACGAGAGCATTTAATGGGGTAAAAGCTCTTTTACCTTGCCTGCATCCCAAGCATCTCCCCATTGCTGCTGCCTGAGAAATATCTTAGATCACATTTGTCTGTTGCTGGTGCCTGAACAAAAGGATTCCAACCTGCAAGTTCCTGTGCTCTTGGCTGGGCTTGGCAAGTGCAGGTGGTTAAAGGGAGTGTTTGGTTCACACTGTGTTCTGCAGCACAAAATGGCAAACAGCTTTTGCACTTTTGATAGGATTTAAATTAATTTCTCTCTTCTCACCAGGGTAAATGAGGGCTGGGAAGAATGGCCATGCCTGTTGCTTTGTTAAGCTCGGCTTTGGCTCCAATTCTGGCACCAAGAAAGGAAATAAAATACAGGGAAGGGTAGCTCTATAAAAGAGCTATGGGTCTGCTCCCAAGTTGATAGGTTAAACCACACAAAACCCCGAATCTGAGGCATTGCTCTAATATTTGTAAAATCAGCATGGCAGCTCTGTTAAGGGCTATGAGTCACCCTGAGGGTGGTTCAGCTCTTTTTAAGTAGTAGCACAGCCTTCTGCTTCCATGCAGACGGGAGCGAGGATTTTAATGGAGTCAGAATTACCCCTTTGGTTAAAGCACTGTCTGACCTCTGCTTTGTTCTCGCTGCCTCCCGTGTGCAGCTGTGCCGAGACAGGAACCTGACCCAGCTTTTGGAGGAAAGGGCTGGATGGAGCCCCTAAATGTGGCATCAATGCAACCCTGTCCCCCTGCCGTGCCCAGCCCGGGCTCTCCCCCGGCTCTGCCGCTCGGCTCCTTGGGCTGCTCCCGAGGGCCGGGGCGCTCAGGTGTGGCCACCCGGGCTGTGGCTCTCAGGAAGCCGCTGACAGCGGGGCTGACCCGGCCATGTGCGCACGGCGGGAGGCTCTGCCCGTCCCCAGGCGCGGCCTCAGGCGCTCGTGGCCAGCCTGCGCTCCAGGCTAAACAGAGGAAGGTGAGGGTCAGCCGCCGAGAGCTCTGCCCAAGGCTCAGGAAGCACATTTTGGCAGAGGAAAGAAATACAATACAAGCAGGGAGGGAAACTCGACTTCCATCCAACCCCCTCCAAGAAGCTTTTGGCTCCTTACATCTGCTGGAGTCTTTACTACCAGTTACTGGGCTCTTTATTTTTACAGGCTTTCATGTGTTTGTTTTCTGTCTCTTAGACCAGTGTTGCAGAGGGGACAGAGCAGAGCAGAACAGGAGCAGTGGGGACTGGAGGGTACAGCCCTGCACAGGGGGACAGGCAACCCAGCTTCCCTTTCCTGCCTGTCACTATCTCATTGTGTGGCCTTGGGGCACTGTCACTTCCCTCTCTGCCCTGCGATGGGGTGGTTCCACCCAGCACAGCCCTGTGCTTGTTTACTGTCTTTGTCCTTGTGAAGTGCCTTAGAGGAGTCTTGGGGGAAGCTCTGCCTGGGCAGGGCAGGCACAGCCCCTGGCACAGCGCTGTTCTCCTTCCCCAGAGCCACACAGTGATGGGGTGTGGGTGGGCAGAGAAGTGGCTGTCACCTGCACCGGGGCCTCTGCCCTCTGTGAGTGCCCAGCTCTGTGATCGGGGAGGCTGCTGCAGGGTGGAAGATGAGAAATGTCTCTCTGAGCAGTCTTGGAGGGGTATTTCCCAATTCTGAACTTCTCCCGCCTTTCAGAGATCATAATGGCAGCACCCTGCCTTCCCCTCGGAGCCATCATTTGCTGGGAATGGCTGCGTGCAGGGAGCCAAGGAGCAAGGGAGGGGGTTACAGGGAGGAGGCAGTCCCCAGAACACGTGTAGCATCCAGTCCTTGCACACCCCTCTCTGCTCTCCATCACCGCTTGCTCAGAGCCTTTGTTTCTTCTAACCATGAGTGAAACCAGTTGTGGGAGGTTGTGCTCAGGCATGACATAATCTAAGTCTGGGACTCCAGTGGAGGAATCCTTTTGAAGATTTACTAGTCTGGCTAATTACAATAAAACTATGAAGGTGCTGTGCTCTAAATCATCAGCAATTAATAAGTGGACGTTTCTGCTTTCTTGTGCCTTTTGCTAGGACACAAACCAGAGCGATTCTAGCTATATCAGTAGTGTTTTCTTTCAGGAAGGTCTGTCAGAGGCGCATTAACGTGTTCACAGAGCCATTGTCCATCTCTGGTTTTGGTAGCTGATAATTTGATTAAAAAGATGTTACTTCCTTGCTCCTTTCTCTGTGCGTTGCCTTTCTGTGTTTGTTTCAGCTTGAGCAGCAGCAAAGGCCCGCAGGATTTTTTTGCTGTTTATTGACATTTTCCCTTTCTGATGCGCATCCTTATGTTACCCCAGAGTTCAGCTTGTGTCAGGCACAGACGGGTGATTTGAGGAAAGGCAGCATTAGCTGGAAATGCCCCTTCCACCCTCATTCCCTCACAAAATACCCACATTAGCAATGCACATAAAAATTCTGAATTTGAATATCTACTTCCCTTTTAGCTGTTGTTGACCTTAAAATATATATTTGCTATTGATTTCTATCTCTATCATACTTTTGAGAGGATGTGTCATTCCTTGTCATCTGGAGTAAGCCTGAGGTGTCTCATTCTCTGCTGGGATCGGGTCTGCTGCCTCTCGGTGTCCCTGCCAGGCTGTTCCTGCCTGGTCACTGCTATCTCCTCTCCTCTTTTGCCCTGGGCTTGTAGCTGGGGTCACACAGGTTGGTATCTCACCTGTAGCTTTCGCATCCACCTTCACAGGTGAAATCCTGTGTCAAACCAAGACTCTGGAGCTGTGGAGACCCTCGATGACTTCAAGCCCCATCTTGGTGTTTCTTTCAGCCACCACAGGCCACCTGCCCCATGGATCAGGGAGGGGAAAGGCTGAGCCCCACAAGCACTGCTGGAGGTCTGTGTCCACCTGTCTCCAATGTTTCCAGAGCACCAGCAGCTCCTGAGGAGCAGCCCAAGCTCCCAGGTCCTGGCGCTGGGCCAAGCCCATCAGTGGGATGTGGGTGGCTGGGCCCTGGTGGGCAGGCAAAGTGCTGTCGGAACAAAACTGAATTGAAGTGATTCTTTTCCTCTCCCCTTGGCCTGCGAGGAAATCTTTTTCCATTTACTATAAAACATGGTCCTTAATAGTGCTGAAGTGTTCTACATATTTTAAATAAACATGAGTGGATTTGAGCCCAGGAGGACATGAAAGAATGCAGCATTTGCGGGGTACCGGCCCGGCACACATGTCAGCAATTTGGCTGCCTTGTGTATTTTGGCTTTTAAAAAAGCATTTAAAAGTAAACAAATGAAGGAAAATCTGGCAGCTGGATTTCAAAGTAAATTGCTTTCAGCTGATATACCCTGTTTCCAGCTTGCTTGGGTAGTATCAAGCCATACACATCCAGCGAGAAGAGCGAGCGGCCGAGGAGAAGAGCGGGGGCGGGAGAGAGAACAAAAGCGGGGAAGTTCTGTGGATTTAATTCTTCCATTTCCTTCCTTTGCACCAAACCCTCCTTGCCTGTCAGTGCCCTCTCATCAGCCAGGCAGGTTCATGCTTCAGACAGCAAACTGTGCTCCATCTTCCCCTGGGCCCTGTTCTGCCAGGTTCTACTTCCCTTCCATCAGGTCTGGAGCAGGAATGGGATGGGAGTATCCATAGAATGCTGCTCAGCTGTGACCTGTAATGCGGCTTGAGCTGCTCTATCAAACCCTCATCCCACCCACTGCCCCACCAAGAATGGGGAGAGCCCCATCCCACAGCCCAGACCAGCAGGATGAATCCATCCATGAGGGGTTTGGGAAGTGTGGTCGGGGATGCTGCTCCCCTGGGACTGCCAGCCTGGGGAGGGCATCACCGCTCTGCCGGTGGAGGGAAGCAGAGGTGGAAGTGACAGAGATAACAAGAGATAACAGAGTCATTAGAGGAGCAGGGCAGTGGGGAGGCCCCGCTCCAGCGGAAGGGGCTGGAGTGTCCCCGAAGGAGGAGGCTCAGCAAATGCTGACCGATGACAGTGAGGTCCTGGGCTGGACAAAGGGGGAGGTTGCTGAGGTCACACTTCGGCTCAGCTTTGGGCTCCTTCTGCTTTGACTTGTGTTTCCTCAAGTTTATAAAACTTTCCGCGGGTTGGTTCAGTGGAAAGGGCAGAGGAAACTGGTGGGTCTGGAATCCCGGTGGTGTGGGGCCGGGGCAGGGCTGCTCCAAGCCCTCTGGCAGCCCCCACACGCACGGCACTCATTCCTGGGGCTGTGAGCTGGGGTGAGCCATGGAGTGTCCCCAGGGGCTCCCAGAGGTGACACGAGGAGGATGTGATGCTGGGGGCAGGTGCCCTGGCTCAGCACCCCTGTGGAGCCCCATGGGCCCGAGCAGAGCACAGACACCTGGCTGCAGGTGTGGTGCAGGTGTGGTGGCAGTGTGGTGGCCCCATGGACAGAGCGTGTAGGTGGCACCTGCTGTGCCTGCATGGGGAGCTGTGCCATTTGTCCAATCCTTTGGGATCTGCAGCCATGCCACAGGCGATGCCAGGCTGGCAGGTGATGCCAGGGTCACAGGTGATGCCAGGCTGGCAGCGTGCCCCTGGTGCTGCAGTGCCCCTGGAGCACCCAGGAGCCAGGAGAGAGGCAGCCAGAGCAGAGGGGACAGTGTCCCTGCAGCTGCCTGTGAGAGCCACTCCGCTCCTGGCCACACTGGGGCTGCGGGCCCGGCTCTGTGATGCTCTGTGCAAAGCAGCAATTATTTAGTGTGCGCCCCTCTAATGGCTCTTCTCTCCCCTGTAACTCAGCACATGGGCTCCCTTTCCCAGTTCAGGACTAGCTCCGGGCTCCTGGCAGGGCAGAGGAGCTGCCAGCTGGAACCTGCAGGGCAGAGCCTCGGGGTGAGCAGTGCGGGAGCTGGAGGAGCCGGGGCTCAGCCGCTGTCCTCGGCTGGCACTGCCAGCGGGGCCGGCTGTGCCCGTGTTCCGGCACGGCTCTCATTATCCCTTGGCACGGGACGGCCCTGGCACTGCTGTTGGGAGCTGGCAGTGCCCACACGCACCTGCCGGCACCAACGAGCTCACCGGCATCTTCTTGTCCCTCATTAACACTATGGAAAGTCATTTTTTGGGTCCTTTCCCCACTGCCACCTCTCCAGCCTCCTGCAATGTCCTTTGGTGGGATGGAAACAACCCCACGAAGACAGTTGCTCTGGATGTCCCTGTGATTAAGGGAAGGATATGTAAATGTATATGGCCGTTGTCATGGCTACGGCAAGAACCCTGGGGGAAGCAGAGCCCCTGGCCCAGCCCGGGTCAGGATTTGCATTCCTGGTGCAGCAGCACCCTGCACACCCCGCGGTGCTGGCACAGGAGCAGCCCAGATTGTGCTGACCCTCGTGCCACTGCCACATCCCCAGCACAAGCAGGGGACAGTGACCCCACTGCTCACCATCCTAGGGCACTGGCTGCCCCATGGCAGCACAACCTGAGCACTGCAGCCTCTCACCAACACGGGTGCACCCCCAGCCTGCTGATAGGGTCCCCTGGGAGAAAACACCCTCACAGGAGGCATGTCCCTCAAGTCCCCTGGTCAGATCTTGTCATGCAGCAGCAGAAAGCAGCAGCTGGATGAGGATGGGGATGAGGATGGGGATGGGGATGGAAATGGCGATGCCCAATGTGCCCATGACCCTCCCACTCCAGGTGCACAAACCCCCAGCCCACCTCCCACCAGGCCAAGGAGAAGGAGGCCCTTCCCAGCAGCTCATTTTGGGCTGATTCTATAAAGCTGGGAGGGAAAAGGGCCTTCCCCTGTGTGGAGCACGTGGAGCCTCCCTGCCTGCAGCTCTGGTGAGTGCTGTGGGTGCAGGGTTTTGGTGGGCTGGGTTGTGCTGTGCTGTGCTGTGGGTCAGGCTGTGTCACCCACCACTGTGGCTGTCACGTGTCCTGGCAGGAGCCCTTTTTAGGCGTCTCAGGTGCTGTTGGCAAGTTCTTGTGCCTGTGCACGAGCTCCATCCCTGGGTTGTGCCAGGTGGCTGCAGTCGGAGTGGGAGGGTGAAACCCACTGGTGTCCAAGTGCTCGTAACCCAAAAGCTCCTGGTGACCTGTTGTGTGCCCATCTCCTCCCCTGCGGGATGGGCAAAGGGGGTTTAAGACTCTGTAAAACAGACAAGTTGCTCCTATAAACTGAGAAACGAGGAAAGCAGGAGAACTGAGCCTGCTCCTGGTGTCCCCTGGCTGTTTTGCTAGACCCAGCCCTTCTGGGTCCCCAACCCCCCAGGGCACAGGGACCCCTGGTCCCACAGCCTCTCCCTGCCCACCCCAGCTCTCCGCAGTCCGAGGGCTCAGCGTGCGTGGCCAGGCTCTGTCTGCTGTTTCCTTATAATTTAAAAGCCTTCCTCACATTAATCTTTTTATTTTTATTTTGACAAATGTATGTTTCCAGGAAGTTGCTGAGGTCAAAGCAGCATCTGTTGCTCGTTATTTTGGGGGATGCAGAGGGTCTTTGTGAGGGTTTCCAAAGCAACAAGGAATTAAGTGGTTTGTAAGGCAGAGAGCAGGAATGAGGAGCAGGCTGGGGCTTCCCGAAAGGCAGCTGAAGATGCTGATGAAAATCAGATCAACTCAGCTCTATTTTCTTGGAAACTTGATCTATTTTTCTTGTACAACTGTCAGCCTGACTCCTGTATTCCAAGTGCTTGGCCACCGCCAGCTCCACGTTTCAGCGCTGGGATTAGCGTGGCCCCGGTCAGACTCACTTTCCCCGGCTCGTGCCGGGCGCTGCGGGATGGGAGTGGAGCTTTTGGGAGTGGCAGTGCATGTCCCCTGGTGTGGCCCTGACTGGGGACACGGGCCAGAGACCCCTGGGATGGGCACCAGGCCACTGTCCCCTGCCCCAGGGCTGTCCCTCACTCCCCAGGCTCACACCATGAATTGCCCAGTGCGCCCCACGGGGGGCCTGTGGCCAAAAGTGCTTTTTCTTTCAAAACAAGCTGAGGAGAGTCTGGTGCCAAGGCGAGGGCTGCGAGGAGCCCAGGAGATTTATCGCTGAGGAAATACTTTCTCCAGCGAGGGCTGACGGCCGCAGCAGGAACAATGGGAGATTCGCAACGTGAACAAAGCTGATTTCGTTCTTCTTTTTATCAATGCTTTTTCCTTGCGGATCCTCCCTTCCTGGAAGTGGGAGATGCAGCTTCCCCCGCGCGCCGGCCGTGTAATCAGCAGGAATGGCCATATCCTGGCTGGGAAGCGAGCTGTGAAACGCTGTCGCCCGCGGTGATTTATGAGCCCGTGGCAGCGGCCAGCGGCGGGGCTGGCCCGGGGACAAGGTGCCAGGGCGCGTGCAATATCCACGTATTCTTTCTGCTCCTCGCCGGGTCCCCGGGGAGCCGCCGGAGGAAGTTAATGGATTAGACACACACGTTCCACTTGATTTTTATTTTTTATTGCCGTGTCTTTCCAAATGCCTTTAGCAGATGCACGAGCACAATGGGGTCGGGCGATGAGCATCCCGGCCGGGCGGGCAGCGGGGCAGCAGCCAGGCTGGAAAGGTCAATGTGGAGAGTGCTTGCGTGGGGACACCGGGACAGCGTGTCCTGGCGGGTACAGCCCTGCCCCACCGGGGCCGTGCTCAGCACCGGCTCCTGTTGTGGACAGCAGGGATGAGGTGATTCCAGCTTCTCCGCAGCCGGTGCCGAGCGGGTCTCTCACCGTGCCTGGAGCTGTGATGTCCTTCCCGGGGGGCTCACGCCTGTGGAATTGGATCGTTCCACTCCCAGTCTCACACTTCTGCCACATTATGCAATCTTCACCCGATACTGGGAATATGAAATAATTATTCCAAGTGATCAGATTTTAATTATGCAACACAGAGGATGATTATTGTACGCCAAATTGGTGCCGAGTGCTTAGTTATGTATATGCCAAATTTAGTCTATACTATTATACCCAGTGGGTGGCCGTAGACAATCAGGAAGTAATTAGTTTTGCTGGAGGTTGTTCGCCTGCCTGGTTCGCTGTGCTGTCTGGGGAGCGTCTTGCTGCGCTCCGTGAATACCGCGGGCTCCGAGTTCAATACCGTCTTTTTGTGACAAGCTAATAAGCTGTCTGCATGGCGGCCTGTAATTAGCGCTGTCGATATTCATTTGGAAACGGAGACCGCGCTGAGCGGCTCCGCCGACGGCGCTTCCCTTTGTCGCGGCGCTGGGCCGGTCCCCGCTCACCTCCGAGGCGGGCGATGGGTGCGCAGGGATGGGGATGCGGTGCCAGAGCCGCTCGCGTGTGTGCGGCACCCTCGGGTCCCTACCCAGAAATGCACCAGCCACGAGGGTGCTGAGCCCCTGAGACCAACACCTGCCCCCCATCCATTCCTGTGTCAGCCCGGCCTTGTCCTCCCTGGGGGAGCTGCCACTGGTCCCGGGTGTGGGATGTCCCCAGGGCTCTGTCCTGCAGCACTGGCCAGGAAGGCTGAACTGGCGTGGGGTGTGTGGTGTCAGGGGGATGGAAATGTGGAGGGGCCTTGGGCTGGGGTGGCCACCCCCTCCCCAGAGTGGTGGGGCACTCGGGGAGCCCTGAGCATCACTGGGGTGTGCTGAGGTGCCGCATGGCTGCACCTTTCCAGGCAGCCTGATCCTGTAGGATTTGGGCTCTTCCACTGAGGTCTCACATGCAGAATTCCTGAAGGGCCTGGGGCTATGTGAGCTGGGAGATCACTGGAGCATCACCTGCCGGGTGGTGTTTGCAGCTGGTCAGTGTTGTGGGGGCACCAGGAACCGTCCAGTTCTGTGGGAATGGTCTGGATCTGCCGGGCGGGAATTGTCTGAAGTATGGAGCAACTTTTACCTCTGTTACACAAAGGGAAACTTTCCTCCTCTTTCTGTCGGAGATGCTCACTCCATTGAGATGATTGGCATACTGGAGAGCTGAGAAACTAAATTGTTTATACACTAATGAATAGAAGCTTGATTGCAAGATCCTGTTTGGAAAATTATAGTGCTGAATTGAAGCCGTACAATTACATCCAAAATGCTGCATATTCATTTCATCTGCTTTGCATAGAGATTAACAAGCGAGCCCTAAAGCAGACTCTGAAATTAAAGCTAACACCAGATTTAGTCACAGGTTACAAACTAAATGGCATTGTTTGATGGATATGAATCTTTACCACCTGCCTGCCTGATGATTGCTAGCAGCTTAGCAGACAGCAAAGGAAAAAGTTTCTTCCCATGAAGGAAGCATAATAAGGCTCTGGGCTGGAAGTGCCCCCTCCCCATGCAGGCAGCCCCCCCGGCAGATGTCTGCAGTGGGCCTGGGGAAGGGGCTCCCTGCTCCCCACTCTGCCATGCTGGAGGCTGTACCCACTCCGTGGAGGGATGGAGAGTGGCCCTGAGACCCCACAGAGGTTCTGGGTGCTGGGTCCCTCCATTTGGGCCCCCTGTCCTGCATGGGCGGACAATCTCACAGGGTCCTTGTCTGTCCTGAAGTCTCAGTGCTGAATTGCCTCTGGATTTCCTTCCTCACCTTGCAAGGGTCAGGAATCTGCAGAGGGCAGGGGTCTCTTGCCTGTCCTGGCTGCAGGCAGCCCCTGGGGATCCCAGCACCTTGGCATGCCACTGGTCCCATCCCATCCGGCCTTCTCCCACTTCTCATCTTGTATGCTGGGGCCAGGATTTATTTCAGGAACAGAAATGGGACCAGGAAAGAGCAAAAGGAGTGTGTGCGGAGCAGGGCCCTCCATGGTGGTGCCCATCCTGGCAGGGGCTGCTCAGGGGCTCGGCCGTCATGCCCAGCAGGGATCTCCCCTCTTTGGGAACACCCAGGAGTTTCCAGTGTGCCCCACAGGCTCAGGACCCCCTGTGCACGGGCCCCACGGGGCAGAGACACAGCACTAGCTCTGCAAATCTGACACCTTTATTTTTTTCTTTAAAAGTCCATTACCAAACCGCAGCGTCCTGTGGAGGGGCTGGGCTGTCGCTACCACACTACGGGACAGCCCAGCCCAGCCAAACTTTACACCCCCGGCCCAGTCACCAGCCCCTCCCGGCTCCGTCACTGCCACGGCCGGCTCTGGGGGCACGTCCTGTCACCCCCCTCCCTGTGGGAGCAGCACCACACCAGGGACAGGCAGCACGGCTGCTCCGAGTCTCCATTTCTGCTCAACACTTCCCAGCTTGACTCTCCAACACTTTCCCAACACCCTCTGACGAACAACCAAGGTGGATGAGCATCCCCTTGGTCCCTCCACAAAACCTGCCCGCAATTGGCTTCTTTCTTAAATCTTAACTCTTCCCAGGACATTCACATTTCTGAGACCAAACCCAAACCACACTGTAACACCCTAAAATCAGCGCAAGGAGCAGCCTCCTGCCTGCAGCCACCAGCAGCTCAGGGGGCACGGGAGGGCTCTCTGCCCTGACTCCAAGACACGGGGTGCACCCTTCTCCTTAGGGGGTTATTCCCCACTGCCGCAGGCTCCCACGGCCAGCCCTGCACCCATTNTGTGCACGGGCCCCACGGGGCAGAGACACAGCACTAGCTCTGCAAATCTGACACCTTTATTTTTTTCTTTAAAAGTCCATTACCAAACCGCAGCGTCCTGTGGAGGGGCTGGGCTGTCGCTACCACACTACGGGACAGCCCAGCCCAGCCAAACTTTACACCCCCGGCCCAGTCACCAGCCCCTCCCGGCTCCGTCACTGCCACGGCCGGCTCTGGGGGCACGTCCTGTCACCCCCCTCCCTGTGGGAGCAGCACCACACCAGGGACAGGCAGCACGGCTGCTCCGAGTCTCCATTTCTGCTCAACACTTCCCAGCTTGACTCTCCAACACTTTCCCAACACCCTCTGACGAACAACCAAGGTGGATGAGCATCCCCTTGGTCCCTCCACAAAACCTGCCCACAATTGGCTTCTTTCTTAAATCTTAACTCCTCCCAGGACATTCACATTTCTGAGACCAAACCCAAACCACACTGTAACACCCTAAAATCAGCGCAAGGAGCAGCCTCCTGCCTGCAGCCACCAGCAGCTCAGGGGGCACGGGAGGGCTCTCTGCCCTGACTCCAAGACACGGGGTGCACCCTTCTCCTTAGGGGGTTATTCCCCACTGCCGCAGGCTCCCACGGCCAGCCCTGCACCCATTAGTGGCCTCAGAGGGGTGGCCCAACCTGTGTGGGCAGTGGGTGCTGGGGAGTAGGAAAAGGCACCTATGGAGGCAGTGGTGGCTTCACCGCATGGGGACACAGTGGTGGGGCTGCTGTCCCCAAAGCAGGGCTGGGCACAGCGTGGGGCTGGTGGACACTGGCAGCCCTGGAGAGACCCAGCGTGGTGGCAGTGTGGGACACACCTCAGGGAGCTGGGCAGGGGAGTGACGCCGTGGCTGTGCTGTGTGGCCCTGCTCAGGCTGCCACAGGTGGCAACTGATGAACCAGAACAGCCTCTTGTCCCACAGCCCTGTGCCGTGCCCTGCCCAGGGCTTCCACCCTTCATCTCCCTGGGAATTCTCTGCTGTGAGCATCCCTGGCTGTGTGAGCAGGGACAGGGTGGCAGTGTGACAGCAGTGTGAGCTGGTGCAGACTGAGGCAGGGCCGGCCAGGTCCCATCCTGTGGGGTGGCCCCGTAGGTGGCGGGGGAAGCTGTTACGTGGGACAGGCACAGGAAAGGGACCTGTCTCGTGGCCTGGGCACAGGGACCCCCAGTCCCAGCGCAGGGTTGTGGATGGAGCTGCTGGGGCTGCCAGCCACCAGCTGCCACCAGTGGCCCCACTAAGAGGGGACTCTGCTGGGCCCCACGGCAGTGTCCAGCTCATCTTCAGAGAAGCTGATGTGCAAGCAGGTGTCGTCTGCAGGGGAGAAGGGCAGTGAGCTGTCCGTGGGGCTGCCCAGGGCCACCAACTCCTTAGCCAGGGTCTCGCTGGCTGTTGGGTCATGGATGCTGGCCAGGGGGGACATTGGCCTGCTCTCTCCAGTCCTGTCCTTGCCCAGAGTGCGCTGGCAGGTCCCGGCAGGGCCGGGCTCCGTGCTGGAGGCAGTGCTCCGTGCAGGAGTCCTCGCCTCAGGGTCCAAGAGGGTGAGGGAGTTGGCAGTGATGCTGGTGAGGCTGGAGATGCTGGCACTGGGCAGGCTCAGGTGGGCAGCACTCTCGGGCTTCACCTCCACTTCCAGGCTCGGGGAGGTCTTGCTTGACCTTTTGCGTAGGATGGGTGGTGGCGGGTTGAGCTTGGGAATGGGCGGCTGCCGCCTGTGGAGGGAAAGCAGAGAGAGGAGGTGATGGGCAAGTACTTACCTGCCTTACCTGCAGCACTCAGGGTGTGCCCGCTGCAGCTGGCAGGAGACAGAGGTGGCACACTCTACCTGTCCTCGTCCCCTCTGTCCGTGTCATCCGCCTTCTGCCGGCTGCTCCCGTTGAGCAGAGCGAAGTCGCTGACCTCGGAGCCCTCCACGCGCCGGCTGAGCCCGTCCTGCCCCTCCAGCACCGCCAGGCACTCGTCCCCCTCCTTGCTGCCGTAGCGGTGGCTGCCCCTGTCCAGGCTGATGAGGTTGAGGTAGGAGTCCCTGGGGCCCAGGGAAGGCAGCGAGCCGGGGGCCACGGGGCTGCCCAGGACGCTGGCGGGGGTGGAGGTGGACGGCAGGTGGACGTCCAGGCTGTAGTGGTTCTTCAGGTTCAGGGAGAGGGACTGTGCCAGGGACAGGTTTTGCAAGGAGCGGTCAACTGTGAGAGATGGACAAGGGGCATGTGAAAAACTGTGCGTCTCTAAAATAGCTGCTCCCCTGGACTGTGAGGGGTTCAGAAATGCCCCAGACCCCCAGAGCCTGCTGGGATGGTACTGGGAGCACTCCAGTTGCTTCCTGTGACTGCAAGGGATGCAGCGATTGTCCAGAGGGATGGAGCTAGGGCACCCCAGCACCCAAACAACCCCAGTGAGGGTGCCACTGCGCTCACCCGGCTGCCGATGCTCATCCCGGTGCTCCTCCCGGGCCTCCAGCACTGTCAGCTGCCGCACCAGCAGCGAGACGTGCTGCAGCAGGTCGCGGTTGGTCAGCAGCAGCTGCCGCACCCGGGCCTGCGCCTCGATCCGCGCCGCTGTCTCGGCCGCCAGTTGGTCCTTCAGCAGCTGCACCTGCGGGGCAGGACGGGGCGATGTGGACGGGACGATGCGGGACGGGACGGGGCAATGAGGACGGGATGATGCGGGTGGATGATGCGGGACGGGAGGAGCATCCCTGGGAGCGCTCGGTACCGGCGGCGCCACAGCGTCCCCTGCCGGCCCCGCCGCGCCACCCCCCAGTGGCCGCCCGAGCCGGTGCAGCCGCGGGCGGGGATGCGGCGGCGGCCTGGGGCTGTGTGAGGTGTCCCGCTGTCCCCCCGGTAACGAGAAACACGTAGGGGAGGTGCCCAGCCGGGGTCACCGGGCTCCCCGCTCTGATGCTGGATTGGGGGTGGGATGGTTTCCAAAAACGCGATGAGATGGGGTGAAAGGTGAGCTGGGGGCTCTACCGGACCCTTCAACACTCCTAGAGCAGCCCGGGTCTGCGTGTGCAGCCAGCTCCGTGTCTGGGGGAGCTCAGCTGTGCTGCAAGCGATGCTGCACGTGGCGCTAGAAGCAATGCTGCGAGCTAGGCTGCAAGCGATGCTGCGAGCTCTGCCTGAGCTGTGCGGTCGGGAACGCTGCCAGCAGCGCTGCGAGGGCCCCGGCCCGCTCCCGCCTGCCCCGCTGTCGGCCTAGCCCGGCTGGACGCTGGAGCGGGGAGAGGAGAAGGGTTGGTGCCGCCTGAGGGGACGGCAGGACGTGTACCTGGGCCACAGCCACCTGCGTCTGCTGCTGCTGCTGGAGGAGCTGCTGCTGGAGCAGCTGGAGGCAGTGCTGGGAGGCCAGCGGGGTGATGGAGGCCGAGGAGCAGGGGCTGCTCGGGCTGAGCAGCTGCTGGGAGCTGGCCAGGTGGAGGGAGCAGTTTTCGGCATCCTGGGCACAAAGAAATGGGCAGGTGAGCGGATCGACCGGCTCAGGCAGGGATTTGGATTGTGGTTCCCCACAGTGCTGACCCCAGAGCAGCAGAGGAGCCCCCACGCTCCTCTGTGGATGTTGAGGGGCAGCCCCTGGGCTCGGTGTCAGCTCTGCACATCTGTGGGATCCCCAGGACAGAGTGTTTCAGAGAGACTCCTCCCAGAGAGCTGGCAGGACTGCCTGGAGCAACTTTTACCTCTGTTACACAAAGGGTCTCCCAGGGAGGAGACAGCAGGGAGTGCCCCAAACGCTCCACCACCTTTCCGTGCTGTGGCTGCCCAGGCTGGGCGGTATCCTGGTGCCTGGCGCATTTGCCAGTGCCTGCGGCCACTGCCCTTCCTGCCCCTGCCCTCCCCTGCTTGGGCAGCGCCAGAAGGAATGCACAGGAAAGCCCGGCCTTCCCAGGCACGCAGACAAATCCCAGGGAGTGCGTGTCACTGCAGCTGTTTCCAGCCAGGCCCTGCGAGCGTTACTGGTGTGTGAGCTGGTCTCCCAGGGAGGAGACATCCGGGAAGCGCTCCCAGAGCTCTGTGGAGCACCCATTCATTAAGGTGAAACTGCTGCTCGAGTTGAATGTGCCCCGGGTGCCTGCGCTGCCAGGGCTGGGCCTCCTCGGGACATTGCTCCTGGGGCCTGGAGCACGAGGGAAGTCAGGGATTGCTGCCAGGGCAGTCGAACGAGTAACCGCTGCAGAGCAGCACTGAGGGCATGGAAATCCACCCCAGGTGGTGTTTGAAGCCTGCTCAGCCATGCGCCGCAGCCCCCACCCCTGCCTCTCAACTCAACCCCCACCCAGCACTGGGCACGGCCTTGCTGCAGGTAAACTGGGAGCTGAACAGCCTGTCCTGAGCAGGGAGCCAGCAGGGAGGGCTGCAGTGGGGTCTCCATGAAAGCACCTCCAAATCAAGCCATGATACAGTGACCCTGAGCAGAGGGCCCTCAGCAGCAGCAGAGCACATGAACCATCCTCCAGCCCACCCCCCATTACCTGGCCATTCTTTTCCTTTGAGGCTTGCCCAGGTTTCAGCATGCCGAGGTCCCCCCTGGCACCTGGCAGCTCTCTGGGTCCCCTCTCGGACACACAGATGCCACCAGTATCGATGCCAACCTCATCCACATCCGTGATCTTGGAGCCCTTTATCTGGTGAACTTCAAACAAGACAGACACATGAATCTGAGCCTCCCTTCCCTGCTCAGGGTTGCAGGAAGAGCCAGGGCCCCACGCAGGGCTGGGAGCTGGGGGAAGCTCAGGGACAATGGCCAGGACTTGCTCCAAGTCTCAGCATACTGTGAAGGGGCAGGAGGGAGGGAACAGGTTGGCTGAGAGGCTGCAGACCCTCAGCTTGCTGGATGACAGGGGCTCAGCCTCCCCCTCCCCAGTGCTCAGCAGGAGTGGGCAGGCAGGGCAGATTCCCCATGCTCCCCATCCGAAGGGGCTCAAACCTCTCGCTGTCACTACAGCTGGCCCAGGAAGGACATGCCACCTCGCGTGTCCCCACCCCAAAGCGTCCTGCACCACCACCTCAGGGACGGCTGTGCCCACGCCCTCGGGAGCTGCGAGTCACCTTCCAGCGGCTGCTCCTCGGCCGATTTGTCGCTGGCGCCGTCGGCCTGCCCGTCGGCGTTCTGCAGGGCGTGCTGCAGGCTCAGCTTGTGGCACACCTCGAAGGCCTGTCCCACCGTGCGCACCACGCGCATGGCCTGGCTCTGCGGAGCAACCCACGCTGCTCAGTGCCACCGCCGCTCTGCCACTGCCCCACCGCCCCGGGGGAACCGCCAGCCTTCCCTGCCTCCCACCCCGCACTCATCCTGTGCTGGGTGCTCCAGCAGTGCCCCCGGTTCTCACTCTGGATCCTGGTGCTCCTATCCCTGCGTGGAGTGTGCCGCTGCCCGGGCTGGGTGGGAGGGGACAGGCACCAGGCACGTTGTTCTGGGGACACCCAGCACCGGCGCTGCCTCGGTCACCCCCCAGGGATCCTCACCCTCTGCCCCAGCAGCTATGTGGGTGTACCCCCAGGAGCATCCTACCTTCTTCTTGGATTTGAAGACGTTGCACCTGAAGGAGTTGTTTGCGCCGTCCCTTGCGATGTAACTAAATATCTTCAGGTCTTGCGAGTCATGAGAGACGTAGAAAATTCTAGGTGGGAGAGAGACAAAGGGAATTAAACACCCAGGGGAGGCTCTGCACTCCAGACCACCTCTGCTCCTGTGTGTCCCCAGGACGGGCTGGTTTGCAGCCTCCAGGATTGGAGGAACGAGGCAGTGCTGGTGCATGGCCCCTCCTGCAATTTTCGAGGCAGGAGGCGATGGATTTAGAGAGCGTTTCAGGCTTGATGGAAAACCTTCTGCTTTCTGAAGTAGGAAAAAGCTTTTTAAAGATGCTGTGGGAAAGCGAAAAAATCGATAGTCTTGGAAAGCGAGTGGCTATTTTTAGTCCCAGCAATTAACCCCTGCCCAGGCTGCAGCGTGGCAGAGCTGCCTGCATGGTGGTGACTGTCCTGCCCCTCGGGGCAGCCACCCCGGGGACCCAGAGGGTCCCTCCTCGGCCGTGGGCAGGTGGCACAGCACAAAAGCCTCTCCCAGGGATGCTGAGTGCACTCGGAGGGTTCCTCTCTCTCCTGCTCAGGCTAACTCGTGCTGAAAACCATTTTGAAGATTTTTAAGTGTTTGATTTAATTGGGTGAAAATGTGACAAGTGAGTTTAGCTCTGAGTAGGGAAGAAACCAAAGGGACTCTTGAAATGTTTTTTTTCTTCTGCTCTTTCCTGTCACTGGAATTTTTTGGGTGTTGAACTTGCAATTAGAGCAGTTATTGCCAAAGTACCGCATCTTGTAGTAGTCTTTAAAGAAAGCCAGAGGTGAGAGGTAGGCTCAGATAATGCATCAGCACATCCTCTGTTCCTTATCTCCTCACTAAAGGCTCTGAGCCCAAAAACCAGGGTTGGGGATCCCAGTTCTTGGGGCTGTGGGCTCCATGCTTGTGGTACAATTTTTCACTTTGCAAATCTAACAGCCTGGAGCACCCTGTGCTCTTAACCTGTCCTCAGGCCATGCACCATCACTGGGTTTGCTGCCCATGCCCAGGGGCTCCTGAGGCACCAGGTTTATACTCAGTGTAAACCTCTGGGTGGGGCTTGTGGCCTCTGGAATACCTCAATATCCCATGGAAGGTGCTATGGAAAGTCAGTGCTCTCTTGCTGCATCTGTAAGGGTTAATTCCCCGTGAGCATTTACACCTCAGAGCAAGGCCCTGCTTCAGAAGCACAGGGAGAGCCATGCTCTGAAGGAAAACCGTGGGAAGCCTGTCTTCAGAGGCAGAATCAGAGAGTAATCCAGGCTGAAGCATCTCCAAGGTCACCCAGTCTAACCCTGTTCAAAGCAGAGCCAGCTTCAAAGTGAGATCAGTCCACCTCGCTCTCAAAAATGTATGAAAAGGATTCTCCATCAGCATTAACTTTGTACCCTCGTTAATTTTAGATGGTCCTTTGGAAAGCCTTGGTGGAGGTGTCCCAGCAGGTGGGAGGAAGGGCACAGATTGCCCAGAGCTGACTGGCCCTCCCTGTTGAATCCCTGCCATGTACCTGTACACGGGATCGTGCATCACCACCATCTTGCTCTCGTCCCAGGTCCACTCCTTTCTCTGTAAGCAGAGACAAAATTACAGTAAATCAGGTGAAACTCCACCAAACTGAAGGGCAGGAATCAGAGAACAGGGCTTTTGTCCCAAGCCACAATCCAAGCTGCCATGTGACTAGATGAGCCATGGCTGTTTCAACAGTATCTCAGATAAAAATAGATTTTTTTGGATCGTTTATCATATCTGATCACAGCCTTCAGGGCTGAAAATGGTCTCTAAGATTAATTTATAACATCAAATATGCAGAAGAGTTACACGTTTAGGAGAAGGCTTGGAGCTGGGGCTTAGGAGATCTGGATTCAGTGACTTGTTGGAAAGGACAGTTGGGCAAAGAGCTGAGGGGTGCTCAGACCAGGGAGCATGGAAAAAGCTTTCTGGTATTAGGAGGAAAAAGAACCAGTATCTCCTGCGAGATATATATTTTTTTTGATAGAAAAAAAAATCCTCTTCCCACCGTGTAATATTCCCACTCTCTTTCCAGCAAGGTTTTGTTATTAGTTGGATGGAAACTAATGGGAGTGTTTTCTTGTGAAAATTTTGGGTGTTTTTTAAGAAAAGGCCAGTTTTGGTTAGAAGTGTGACTATCCTAAGCAGCAGCAGCACCCTGGGCTGGAGCAGCCTCACCTTCTGCTTCTTGCGCAGGATCACCTTCACCCCGTCCACGGACACGATGATGCTCACCTTCTTCTTCTTAATGTTCTTGGCTTTGAATTCATACTGGTGGGAAGAAAAACCCAAGTTTAAGAGAGTTCTGGGGGTACCTGGGACAGTGTGTGGTATAGTCAGCGTCTGACATGAAAATGTCAGGTTTTGGTTTAATCCCCACTGCTGAGGGAGGCAGGAATTTGTTTTATTCTGCTGAGAAAAACCATACTGGGAAGGACTTGCTGCAGTAGCTGGGATGCCAGGCAGGATCCTGGCTTTGTCAGGAGCATCCCTTGGGAGAGCACAAGTGGAGCTCAATCCTCTGGACTACATCCAGGCTGTTAATTTGGATCTGGGAAGAGCCTTCCCGATGCACTGGCCATGGCTGGTCCAGCAGGACTGTGCTCCAGAGGTCTGACGGGGAGGTGGCACCTGCAGCAAACACCATCAGGGACATCTCTGGTGCCCTTGTGTGTCAGCACTGCGGTGCACGGGGAATATAAAATCAGGAGCTGCAGGGAGGGCCAGATGGGCGGCAGTAACGCAATTATACCTCAGTCATTTGCATAATCACATTAACCTCTGTGGGATCAGGATCTCTGGAGAAAAACCCTGCAGGTGTCTGCTGCCTGAGCTCACCTCCATTTGTGTTAAAAATTAAACACTGGCTTTTAAATGTTGCTTTAGCTGACAGTTAGAAGCATGGCAGAGCCCTTCTACTCTGGAGACCTTTGTTTACAGCACTCATCCTTCCTGCCCCCATTTTAAGCACCATTTTCAGCTTCCAAATACAGCATTTTGATACTCCATATATTTTGCAGTCCCTGTCTGAAACCTACCACTTTGTCATGTTGCTTTGGTGAATCAATGCAGACTCTGATTCGTGGATGTGGAGGAAAAGACAATGCCAAGCAGCCAAGTGCATCCTGAAATCTACCTAGGCCATGTAATTAGACATCTAATTAGAACTCTGATTTCTTTATACAGTTGGGGAGGTGCAGGGAGCACTTGAGATGTTAACGGAGCCCAGGCACCTCTTTTGGGATGCTGAAGTTGGAGGACTGTGTGTGGCTCTGTCACCCAAGCTCTGCAGAGAAGATACACATCTTCCCTCAGCACCCATTGTAAGCCACGCCAGCCTTACAGACAGAAAATTGGGTGGCTTTCATGTTTATCAGGCTTTTGATGCTGCTCATTGAATTCTTAGCACTCTGCAAGGTTTATGGTATCAGACAGACCCCGGATTAAACCACAGCCTTTTGATCTCCCCATGAATTATTACTTTCAGACAAGCTCTTTAAAAATCTATCTATAGCGCTATTGCGTGTGAAGCTGGAACTAAATTTGCTGTACACGTTTTTTATTTATGGGGAGGAGTGAGAGGAAGGGTGAGGTGGTGAGTGCATCCTGCAGGCTGCCGGGGGGCCCACGGGGATGCAGCAGCGCCTGTGGGTCCGGGGCCGGGCAGATGGACTCGCCAGGCTCAGCACCTGAGAGGGCTTCTCCAGCCTCCACCCCTCATGCCCAGTTCCCCCAGCCCAGCTGCTCCCCCTCCCCTGCGCTCACCAAACTGTTTGTCCTTGTCTGCTCCATGAATGTCAATAAACCCGGGATAGACTGTTCTGCCCGCTAAAGAGCTGTTTATCTTTCTTTATACACAAATGGCTGGGAAAATACTAGCTGAGCTTTCCAAGAAAGAGCAATACAGTGTATTTTCCCATTGTAGCAACAGGGGTGCAATTACATTCAAACAAGGCTCTTTACTCAAAGGCTTTAAGCAAAGTCCAAGCCTGGATTTTGCAGAGATGCTTTTTCTTTCTCTCTTGGACAGAGAGGAACAATTGGGAGCAGCAGCAGTGAATCTGTGGGTGCTGCCAGGAGTGATGGCAAGACTCTAAAC
The DNA here is from genome assembly GCA_013397055.1 of Pachycephala philippinensis. Lineage (NCBI taxonomy): Eukaryota > Metazoa > Chordata > Aves > Passeriformes > Pachycephala > Pachycephala philippinensis. Next base: position 408,495 of record VWZT01001890.1, on the reverse strand, counting down.
CCGGGGAACTCCAGCCAGCTCCCACACAGCACCATCCCAGCCTGGCTCCGGGACATGCACAGGGCTTCAGCTCCAGGCAGAGCTCTGCAGCACCGTGAGCTGGATGTGGCCACAGCAGCCTCAGTGAGGAAGGAGTCTGTTGGACCTTCTCTCTCCGTGGAGCCCGTGGCCACTGCTGCATCCTTGTTGGAGCACACAGCCAAGGCACGCTCCCCACAGCAGAGGTGCCGGGGGCAGGCTGTGGTCAGAACCAGTGTAGCCTGAAAACAGTTAAAACTCATTGGTCCCTCAAATCTTTTCTACAGAAAAACCCCTCAAGCAGCAGAAGCTGCAGGATGTCCCATGTCCCAGCACAGGAAGCAGGAACATCAGCTGGGTGAGAGCACCGTGCCCCAAGCTCACATTGCACCAGCTCTGCTTGGACTCTCTCTCCATCTCTCCACAGAAGAGGCAGGTGGAACACAGCTTCAGTCATTTAATTGCTTCCTATCAAGCAGGAATCAGTATTTTAATGAACCATGATTTATATAAGGACAGGAAAGCACCTGGAAAAAGGCACTCTGAGACAGCTGACTTTCTCCTATGGAAATGTCTGTGCATAACCCAACCTCCATCCCTGCACAAGGCTCCAGGCTGACCTGTCACTGCTGTCACAGCACAGTCTAGTCACTGATTTTCTTCTTACTATTGAATTGATGGGATTTTTTTTTCCCCAGATTTGTCAAGGTTACCGACAAATCCAAACCCACACAGCAACATTTCTCTCTGCTGCCTTCCACGATTCAATCGTTATTCTCCTGTTGTTTGTGCTGTCCTATGGGGAAAAGCTTTCTGGATGCTAAAGGATCTGGAGTTGCCCCTGCAAGTGGCAATTCAGCAGCCTGGCAGCTTTCTTAACTACGGAGACAAGATGGGACATTTTACAAAAAAATGCAGGTCAGAAAAGGGTAATTAATCTCATTTATTTTAGCAGTGTCATTAATTCTGTATCTGCTGTGTTTGACCTGGAATACTTTCCACTTCTGCTCTTAAATCCCTGTGTTCAAGTCTTTGCCTTTCCTATGGTCCCACACACTGCTGGCATGTAATATTAACTTACCCACGAGCTAAAGACTGTATGACTAGAAATGTTAATGGCGCCGTGTGATGCATATTTCATTGGATAATTCCACCCAAGCAGATATAAATTACACATGCAGTTACCAGCTTCCATCTGCTGATGAAACTTGGGCTAATGCACATTGGAAATCATGTGCAGTTTCCAGCACTAGGAACAACCTGCATGAATAGAGTTATTCAAGGAAGCAATTCTTAATGTGATTAATTACCAAAGGTATCAGGGCCTTCATTATGCAAATGAGAACTGTCATAAAATAGAGAGTTTGCAGGTCTTGGAGGCAGCCTCTGCTTCCAAAAAATGCATCTTCTTCATTAACAAGGAGCAGCAAGGCCGGAACATGCTCCTGGCCACGGTTCAAATTGTGTTTTAAGTTGTATTAAGGAAAATCAAAGCAGAGGCTCTGCAGGTTTTTGAAACAGGAGTGTGTCAGTGCCCCCAGTCACAGCTGGGTATGTACTTATTTGCATGCCCATAGGAAGCTGCCACAGGCTTGGGAACTGATGACTTCTTCCTGCGGCTGTAAATTCTCCTGCCAGCCCTCAGGCTGCTGTCCTGCCCTGGCCTCCCCTTGGCCTCCCTCGCCCCATCCCGGCCTGGCAGGCTGCAGGATCTATGTGTCCATAAACAACCCCCAACAATAACCCGTGCCAGCCCCTTCCCCAGCCTCGCCCGCCAGCGGACACAGGGAGCATGGCAATGAGGAGGTGGGAATGAGCTGGGCTCTGCCCCTCGACTGACCGGCTCCGGGCAGTGCCCCCCCAGCAGGACCCCCAGTCCCTGCTCCCCCTGGCACACAGCTGCATCCCCGTGGGATGGGAAGCATCCTTCCCTTCCCTTCCCTTCC